>JABJVR010047498.1:0-27437 GCA_025773905.1 Chitala chitala | reverse complement strand
AAAAAATTTGATGGTAGGTGGGTGATGGTAATGTTATAAGAAACAGTATAACCTAAAGAACAAGATGTGTCCACACTGAGCATTAGCAGCACGACACGACACGACACAAACACACACAAACACACACCTGACTGCCTCAGCTTGAGCGACAGCAGGGCTGAGACCTCAAGACGGAACATTCCCACTCCGAGGGCATCAACAGCTCCTCACAGGAATGACATCACCAGTGTCGATTTCCACGACAACCATCGTATTTGGAGCTTTTCATCTGATGCTAATACTAATCTTGCCAAATCCACATCGGGGCCAAAAGCACTCCAAGTCGATTGGGTTTGGATTTTCATTCGCTTTCTCTACTGTTTTTTTTGTGCATGGTGAACAGGACAGGGGAAAAATTTAATCTTTTTGGTAATATTTGGGGTCATTTCTTGAAAACTGTTTCTATTTATGGTCAGAAACTCATTTCATTCAGTGAAGCAACAAACGTTGGTGAGCATGATGCTAAGAGCCATGGCACGGCTGGCGTGGACTCGCAATTCAAACCGATGCTGCCTTCAGAGCAAACATCATACCAAACACACACACACACACACGCACACGCACGCACACACACGCACACACACGCACACACACGCACACACACGCACCACGTGCACCCTCCTGCCATACACCCCTCCATCAGATGATACCATACCATTATCAGCTCCCAGCTAAAGCCCAGATCTAGCACAGAAAGCCATGGTTAAACAGGTGAACTCTGACATTTCACACCCACCTTAAGTGCCAACATGCATTAACGATGCAATATCACTGTATAGGTCCTTAAAACTACAAAAGCTTAAAAGAGAGCACTCCCATTTACTGTTTATTAAATTGCCGTCCAAACTACGTTAATCTCGTACAAATACAGCTACTCTGTAAACCACCTTTAAAATGTCTGAAATGCCACAAAAACGTCACGCTTCAAACAGACACGGACGCAGACAAGGCAAAGACCAAAAGAAACCATTACATAGCGGGTCTGTTTGAAACTGCTTTGTGCAAGTCTCGAAACTAAGAAATGAATTGTACAGAAATCATATGAAATTACAGTGCTTCGAAGTGACTCTTGACACGAGGTCACTTTTACGAAGCAGTATGAAAACTGCTCACTGTTTCCCAGCCAAGCCGTGTGAGGAGCTAGATGCTCACAGAGCGGTAATGTTTCGTTACGATGGGCGCTTCTGGTCTCCGAGAAGCGTTAGAAAGAGCGTTTTTGCCGCGCTGCGCTTCATCATCCCTTATTCTCACAGGCAGCAGCAGGGTTACTGGAAATAAGCAGTAATGCCGCCCCCACAGTCACTAGCGTGGGCTTTCATCTTGTTTTGGGCACGTGCACGGCCACCCTCAGCGCGTCAACAAAGGGTTGGTAAGAGATGGGGTAGATGGGGGTTTTGGCTCCGCCCCCCCACCTTTCAATAATCTTGTCTCAACGGACACGTGTGTATGAAGTGCTTATGAAGGCCAAAAACATCATCTGAGCAGCTACAATGAAAGATGGAGTCCCCATGGAGTGTACTTCATTATTGATGTCCTCTGCCATAATTAAAAAAAAAAAAAAAAAAAAAAAATTTTTTTTAAACGTTCATTTATGGTCACTGGCTTCATTAGTAAAAGTCTGAAAAAACCTAGAGATCTGTCCTTTCACATACGAATAATGGTTTTTAGGTTGTTAACACTTGAGCCTTATATTAATCTTTTCAAGAGTGTGCTTAGCACAGACGTCTGCTCCGAGAACCAAGAAAAGGCTATGCATTGGTGGAGCACGTTTTTAAAGCGTGGTCGAGGATGCAGAATTTGCCAGTTAAATGCCATCACGCATCACGTCCAGAAAGATCTCAGTGGATTTCCCTGCATATGTCTTGTAAAAGGGTATAAAAACAGTCAGGATGCAAATGCACGCGCACACACACACGCGCAGAGGGGGCTACAGTGCACCCACCTTACATACAGGTACGAGCCTCCGATGCATGTTAGGCCTCTAACCTCTGACGTAGACTCTGACCTTCCAAGAGTTGACCACACAAACTCCCTCAGGGCAGAACATGCCTTTAATACATTCATTGCTCACACTACACCAAAACTTGGAATTTCTCTTTAAGGGGGGGGGGGGGGCTCCCTGGGGTTTCCAGTAATAAAGCTGGCAGATGTGCATTAGGAGGAGAGTCAAGCCCCGACACCCATCAGCCTCTGCAGTGTGGAAAATGCCTTTAATCATCCTCTGATATGATTCTGAAAGGCTTAAAAAAGCAAGAAGCCAATCCCCGAGCGATTTCGTAGGCCTCTTTTAATGTGCAGGAGAAGAACTTGAAAATGACTGGCTCGGAATTAAAAACCAAATGAGCGGCCCCGCCCCCGGCTGCCTCACCTCCACCACGCAGGTGTAATCCGAGCCGTCCAGGAGAGTCACTTTGCACTGCATGCTCTTCAGCTTCGTGCCGCTCTTCAGCGGAGACTTGGACGGCTTGCTGGACGAAGACCTCTGCGAAGCCGCGTCGTCCTCCGCGCGGCGGTCCTGGTTCTCGCCCTCGGGCTCACGCTGCCCGTTCTGAGGACGACGGACCCGGGACAGTTTAGCTCACAGACAGGCCTGAGGGCCCGACTTTACTTCAGAGAAAAACACGGCAAGCACAGTTCGAGAAACTCCCGACCGTTACTTCCTCAGAGAAAAGACTTATTAATTTACAGTTATGTGAAAACTAGACAAGACTCACACACACCTACAGTACTCCCACACAGCCAACTGTCCACTGACATATCAGGACCGGTCCTCAGAGTTACAGCACTACGTACAGGTGGGCAGCACATACGGCCGTTTGGACGCAAGCCAGCAGATTGCAGCAGACGTTCTGCCTTTGCTCTGCTGCGATTTTAATTAAGTTTTTTATGGAGGTTAAATGTGTCACTTTAGGCTGAGCGTCAGGGCACCGAGCAAGGCCGTGCATGGCGGCAGGTGGCAGTAACGTTACGGTAACGTTCCCGCTCGGTAATTAAGGTTTTTTACTTAAGCGTCGCACACGTCATCCAGACCTCTCTCTGAACAAGCTTCGAGCTCGTGGCTAGTTAATGAGAAGTGAAGCGTATTCCATAGAAACATGTTCCCTCAGACACCACACAGACTTGAGGGGGCTTTTCGGGTTTGTTTTAAAAGCCATCGCATTTATGCCAAGCCATGACACAGGGTTACTTGTGTAGTTCTTGTTTTGATGCATGCAAACATGGTGAATTTTTGTATTGTGTGTTTTAGGATTACTTTACAACTTCACAATTAACTACACATATCCCCCTGTGTGTTTTTGGCAAATGCCTTCATTATCCAAAGTTCTTGGCCAACGAGCAGCTTTTAGGAGTAAACAGCCTGTGAGCAAACTTCAAAACGGCTACATGAAGTTTCAAATGTTTATAACACAATAATACAGCATTTGTGTGCAAAGTAATTAACGCGACTTAACATTCACAAAGCCTTCCAAAATCCCTCTTAAGCAATTAAAGCGTCACTTTAATTCATTAATGTAGACGAGCCACTCACCTGTTCCTTCTTAGCAGGTGTGCTGTGGCCGACAGCAGCGGGAAACTGCTCCCCGTCAAACTGCTGGGGGGGCGGAGCTTGCTGCAAGGGCGGGGCCTGCACAGGCTGCTGCTCAGATGCGTCGTCGGAGCCCGGTTCAGTCGTCATGGTACAGTGCGCTGCAGAGAGGAGAGGAAAAGCAAAACTCCAGTGTAAGAGTGTCCAAGTAACATCTCAAGCACGCGCGCACACACACACACACACACACACACACACACGCACCATTCAAAGGACCACATTATGAGTTCAGTACTGCATTCCACCTGTCACCTGATAAAAATGACACGTCAAGCAAGTTTATGAAGCGCAAATCCGAAACGCATGGATACGTGGACTGTGAACATTTACTGGTGAAACACCGGCTGCAGCCGCCAACAACATAACACAACATACAAAAACAGGGTGACGACAAATCTTGCGTCTTCTCAGACACAACCGCAACTTTAACGACCAGACCTGAACACATTTACACCACAACACCCTAACGTGTTGGCGAGAAGCTACAAACCACACAATCACCGAAACGCAAACACACTCCCCGTTCTTTACGTCATTACGGATGCCAGCAAAACAGGGCCAGTAAGCAATGCGTGGCTTTTGACCTCTGCCTGTGGCTACCCTCGTTATATATGTGGAAAAAAGAAAGAGATGAGCGAGGCGGCTGTAACAGGAGCCAGACCTGATGTTGGTGTGAGGATGAAGACAAAAGCAGAACGTGTGTCTTAGGAGTGTCTACTGTACACGCAGACACACACAAACGCACGCAGACACACACAAACGCACGCAGACACACGACAAGGAAGAGGGGTGAGGTTGGGGGGCTGGCAAGAGTTACAGGAAACGGTTTCTCTGCTGATTATGCTGAACGTTTATGGGGGGGGGGGTCAGACCTGCCATTTGAGCTACTCAGGAAAATGGGGGAGAAGAAAAAAAAAAAAAAAAAAAAACTACATCCACACAGTATTTCACAGTTAAGTAACAATAAACTTCACCAAGTGGGCAAACAGACACGACGGCAACTTACAAGTAGAAGCCGAGGCCAAACACACTGATCAATTATTTTCATAGCGGCAGCAGCAATAATCGCAAACGTTTTCCTAAATCCCAGCCCCGACTGTGTCCCAGCAGCTCTCAGCACTGGGCAGTGTTCCCAGCACCGGAGAAACTGCGGTAACCCGATCGGCATGCGAGCGCATGCTTGGACCAGGGGCAAAAACGCACGCTGAGCTTTCGGGCTCGCGGACATCTGCGACACACGCGTGTGCAAGCTCTGATGCCTGCATACCCCCCATTTTTAGATGGCATTCTTCATGGCCGAGGTGCACAGATCCAGTCAGGACCTCTTGGGCCGGGTTCGGGCCAGCGAGCTTCCAGGACAGTGCGGGCAGGGCTGCAGGCTGATGGGAATTCACCCCCTCCACCAGGTTCATCTGTCACCATGACAACACCTGCCACCCACATCACCCTACATTATTGGTTCTTCATCATATTTCTTATTGATCCTGAGAAGTGAGCTTTTATTCTAAACACTATGTATAATTTGGTCGCATTTGTATGGAGAACTTACAAAAAAAAAAAAACGTCAGCCAGCCGGCAGGCGTGATTTGCATGAGGGCTTGTGTGGTAAAACCCCGCTACAGCTAATCTGTCCCCATCGTGCCCCCCCCCAACTTTGCGTGCAAAGTACGTCATGGACCTCAACCTCAAAGGAACGATGCAACACGCTGCAACGCACCCAATAGCAACACCAACAACAAACAACTCCTCCGCCAACCTCCTTCGTGACGTACGTCATATACTGTGGGCTTTTTCGATTGGGGGGCAATCTAAAGCAACTCAGAACACACACACACACACACACACACACACACACACACACACACACACACACACTACAGAACAGTAACAACGATGACAACAACTTAATTTCCTTTCGTTAAACCACAGATGAAAGGGACAGGTCATTACAACATCTATGTTTAAGTTCACCCTGACTAAAGCAAGCCTGGATAAAACTTTAAAGCATAATTTTTCTCCCAGAAACAGTGAAATGTGAATGTATCCAAATACCAGAATATGAATGGATAAACACAATCAGTAACGGTACCTCAGAAATTATACGGAAGGAAAAAATACATATTAAAAAAAAAAAAAAAAAAAAAAAAAAAAATTTGGACATTTACCTAATTTTACATGACAGAGTATCCTGCCCAATGACTTGTAACACTATGTGACTGTATGGGGAAAAAATGACAGAACTACCCAATTAAAACTAATTAGTCACAATTTGAGAAACAGTACCAAGGGCTAGGAGTCTAGCCGTTAACCTTCTCATGAAAAAAGGGGCCTTCTCCACTGTGCTGTTTGGTACAGACGATGGTGAAGGAGCATTTAAACGTGTAGGTTAGGACTGCATCTCTCATAAACACAATCCTACAGGACTGCAAAACTAGGTCCTCTCAGCATCAGGAGTACAAACCTATTTGTGGACAAAAAAAAACAGCACTTATCAAAAGCTTTTAAACACGTCATAGAAAATCAGCCGTCGATTAAAAGACCTTCTTCACCTAAACAAACGAAACAATACTGGGAACTCAGTGAAAATGAAATCACTCCACAGCTATCTTATCTGCACTTAGCAAAGTTGATGATTCTGGACTAATTTATCAGCATGCCAGATAACAAAAACAAAAAAAAAAAAAAAAAAAACCCCAACTCAACATGGCTACCTGGAGAATTCATCAGTAAACAAAAGTGTGCTGGCCTTCCACTGGCGAGGCAGTAATCAGAACAGAAGCGCACACTGGACACGGAGGAAGTCCCTCAGTTATTCTGAGGAAAGACAGACGTGACTCACGCAACATGTGATCATTTCTGACTCAGCAGATCCAGCCGGTCTTGCCACGGTGCAGACCCAAGTCCAGTCACTTACCGAAGCAAAATGCGCTGAACATGCGAACAGCATTATGAAAAAAACCAAAGCATATGCACACAGGCGCTTCACAATGCAAGATGGCCACCTAGAGCACACCAGGTCAAAATCTGGAGGAGGGGGGTTGACTGAGACTTCTGTAACAATGCTACTGCTTTACTGACCCCCTAGACCTTCAGAGGACACATGACTGACTGTCCCATTACCTGAGGCGGGCCTGGTCTGACCCACTTATACTGTTACTGGTCAAATGGTAAATAACCGGACCACAATGGGAACCAGCGCACTGCTTAACGAAGCCAGCCAGACATTCTGTCCTCAGGAGACCAGCCGGACCACAAACTGAACTAGTGAGCACCGCCACGTTTCACTCATGTTAAGGCATAACATTTTGGTGCGTTAGGCTCGCTATCTGGTCTGAACATGGAACACCACCGTTCCCCGCACACCTTCAAGTCCGCCTGAGTACCTGGGCGAATGGAGCAGAACATCTGCATTCAAGCTCAGATATCAGCCAGAAGAGGAACAAACTCAGACAGCTGCTCATGGCTGTGCTTCAGCCCCACGGGGGAGGGGGGACAAGGGAAGCAGAGAAGTGGTGCGGGCGAGGAAAACGCCAACCCATCACATGACCCGAGCAACGTTGCCAAGCAACCGGAGCCAGATGCCCAGCAGAGCGCACAAAGATGATGTTCGTGCAGTGTGGGTTTGATGGGAGCCACCCGGCCGGGGTGGGGGGGGAGGTTCCAGCGCACTCATTCTGCACCGTGTTCCAGCATCCAGAAGTCAACAGAAGTGTTTCCACAATCCAATTTTTTTTTTTTATTTTTTTTCATATGACCCCTCCCAGGACAGCAGAAAGGGAAATAACGTCCCTTTCAGCTACAAACTGTTCCTGAGCGGATGACGCTTCATCCACTTACAGTGGACCAGGCAGTCCTGTAATGGATGGTTACCATGGCAGCCCCAGAGAGAGCCCATAATTAACAGCAGACAAGAATCCTGCTTCTGGAAAGAACCAGCCATAAATATTATCTGCAGAAATACTAACAAAAACACCTCATTGGCCAGATAAAAAAAAATAAATAAATAAATAAAATAAAAACTACTGTAATCTTCTCAAAAACAATTATATGGGTTTATAATAACAGTGCATTAATATTAGCAGTTTGGTTTGAAAATTTAACAAGCATTGCTTGTATACCCACATTACAAAATGAATGTTAAATAAATCCAAAGAAACATTTAAAACAAAACAACATTTTTGTGTGTGCTGAATAACAAGCTGGCGGTATTTAAAGCGTAATTATGCAGCATCACCATAATATCACGGTAAAAATGTTTCAGGCAAAAAAAGACGACATAACGTTCCGCATTTTCACGACGAAGCGATTAGTGCCACTCAGCTTTACACACAGCTAAAAATTAGCCATGTAAGTTTTCAGAAAACCCAGCGACCAGCAGCATTAGCAGTTACTCACACGGGCACATTCCAGTCTCAGCCCACGTACACACATGCTCAGTGCCAGTGCATCTCTGCAATTACTGACCCAATTTTACACACGCACACAGTCTATTTCTCGCTCTCTCTGTCTCTCACACACAGTCCATTTCTCCCTCTCTTTGTCTCTCTCACACACACACAGTCCATTTCTCACTCTCTGTCACACACATACAGCCCACTCCCACCCCCCCATGGGACAGCACAGCTCCTACACTAACTAACTATGAGCCAGCTGAACCGGAGCCCCACTGAGCTGCCACTTCCCATGTCGAGTCTCTCAGCTTCTCTCTGCCTGCATGTCCTGCTCCGCGTTTTCACTCTGTGCACAAACACAGTAACACGCATAACGCTCTGAGACTGAGCATGAGGAGGACAACATCTGCTGCTCACGATCATGACGATTACGCTGATCTACCCTCTCCAGAAGCCTGTAGGAGGGGTCCGTGTACACTGCTCCCCTAGCCAATGGTGAACAGCGAGACACCTCAGGGAGTGTCTGGGGTGCGCAGGTGCCCCGAGGTCGAGGTCGTCACCGGTAACCGGTCACTTCCTCTCGTGTACCCTTAGCAACGGGCTGACTCCAGCCCTCAGCGTTACCTGCCATCTCACAAAGCAGGCATGGAGTTTGGCAGGATGGCGCTTCCCGGCAAACGGGCGTGGTCTCTCTCTGTGGACACTGTGGTAATCCAGTTGACATAGACAACACCGTGCGGCGAGCGCAAAAAGCGAGTCCTCCGCTTGCAGACCAGCAGACTTCCACGGACAGAGCAACTTACCAGACGGGGTGCCCAATCCCGTTTGGGGTGTGATCTCCAGCATCGGTGTCAGCAAACACGGGGCACGGCCAGGCTGCCATCTGTCACACAGAGCTGCCTGCATGTGCCACAGCTCACAGCTATAGGTCCCCCGAGTTTAAGGGGTCAAAGGTCACAAACGGAGGGGGGGGGGTAGCTAGCCCTGTAACAAGCACAGCCGAGCAGCTGCTAAATAGAGCTCACCCATCCTCTTGCATCAAGACACCCACAGCCTGCCACCCCCATTACATGGCTGCGCGGGGGGGAGGGCACCTGAAGGGCCGTCTGGACGCAGCCGGCCACCCGTACTTCATGCGGTTGCCTGAGTCGAGATACAGACGGAGTGCATTAGCAAGAGTGGCAATTAGCTAGCGCTAGGTCACAGCTGAGCCTCTTTGAGACATGGGCCGGTAATGGATGTTATACACACTCCAGGAGAGGCAGTTGACCAGACTGCCCTAGGGGAGTTGGCAGGGGAGGGGGAGGGGGAGGGGGGTGCAAATGAACCAAGAGGCCCAGCTGACAAGAGCCAGGAGCATCCTGCACAGTCACCCAGGAAACCAAAGTAACAAGACAGAAGGCTGGGGAAGCTTTTCCAGGAAAACATCTCCACAGTTTGCTTACATTCAGAGGCGTCCCATCGCACTGCAGCTGATACGGCTCCATTTTTATGTCAATTGGCAGGTAAATAGGAACTAAACCATGTCCAGAACACTGAATATACCATCACTAATGCAACATATAAATACACAGTAAGAGCAGCATTGAGTTACATTATGAAGTTTTATATTAAATGTAAAAAGCCTGGAGCTATAATGGGGGGGACTTACTAAATATACCCATGACCTGAACAAGCTCACTTTTGCCTGAACAGCAGGAAGTGAGGAAAAAGCTGCTGACAGGCAGCCACCATCGTGACCAGCGGCACGCGGCGTAGCTATGGCTACTCGAATGTTGCGTGCAGATTCCCGCACCCGCACGCCTGACTAGGCGTAGCGTGAGCCTGGCCGGGGGGATATTAAAAAGCCCGGCAGCCCACTCGCACGCGCACTCGATCCGCTCTGTGTGCCGACTGAGCAGCCGGGAGCGGAGCGGGAAAAACCGCGCTTCTCATTTCGACCGTTCAGCTATTGTGTCGGTTAAACAGCCGTGACACAACGGGCTCCTACGCCTCTCGACAGGTGACGGACTCTTTGTACGGAACACGTAGCAGAGAACGGCAGAAATGAAGAAAATCCCACCCCCCAAATCTGCGTAACGTTAAAGATGACTTCACTTAGAGATGGTAATTAAAGAAGAAAAAAAAAAAAAATTTACATGTTCACGCCTGTCATTCAGTGCTGCGCTCACTAAGATATTATGTAGCAAGTTGAAAATTAAAAAGGGAAAAGTCCAGGTCTCCACGGAGGAGAACCCGGCTTGAGAAAGACGGTTTAACCACACGACGCCGATTTTGCGTTTATTGGCTCTACCAAAAAGCTCCGTCTTTTGCTGCGTCCTCAGACATTAAATACAAATCACATTAGCACATTTAAACGACGTGATGTCGTATTACAGATGGGGTACATTACCACACATCACCGCGTTACTCAACAGCTTTACACATCTGGTAGTTCTAAAAAAAACTTGCTCGCTGTTGGCTTTTTGGAATGACCAAAGTAGAAACAAACAGCTCAGTCTACTGAACAGCTCGATTTTCTTCACACTTTTTAACATTATGTGACTGTCTCTAAGGATTAACTTCTGTAGGCCCTGCCACCAACGTACAGCCTTATGCCTTAGTTCCTCGGGTACTCTGAGATGACCCAGTACTTCCAGCATCCACTGTGTGGGTTTATGTTTAAGAGTGGAAGGATCACAATCTGTTTACTGACCTAACTCACACTCCTCCACCACCACCACCCACCCCCACACACACACACACACACGTGCAACAATTTCCCTCATCAGCACAGCAACGCTGCCCCTCAGTATGTAATGATGTCCGATTATAAGCTTCGAAGCACCATCATTACCATCCTCCTTATCAGTGCTGACAGTACTTCAGCGGTCTATAACTAACAACAAACGCCCAGGAGGTACAAGCACGACACGCACACACGCATGCACACACGCACGCTTCAACACCGATGTTGTCATACAACTTGTTCTTTGAATGAAAACGCCTACCTTAAAAATAAACTGGTGTAAATCAAACTGACAAATATTAAAAAGGGGCATGTTGTGTGAGGGGTCCTTAACAAAACGGCACGTGCTAAAAATAAAGGCATGAATTACCTAAAAATACCTATGGGCTTGTAAATACCTGCGGGTCACTTGTAAAGTGGAATTTAATCCCTCTAGACACTAGCCAACATAAACTTGTAACTGGCAAACATCAACCCCCACATGTGGAAAAAGAGGCATTTAATGTAACTATCAAACAGTTTGACCATAGTAGCTTTAGCTTTGATTGTGTGTGTGTGTGGGGGGGGGGGGGACTTCAGGCTGAAACGACTTCCTGTTGCCATTAGGCTGTATGTACATCAGGCCCAAGAGTATTAACCCTCCTTAAAAGATTAGTCCGAGTTAATGGGGAACTGAGCTGCAGGTCTTGTTCATGCCACCTTCCTCCTAATGGTGCCTTAACCTTTAACTGCAGCCCATCCACGGCACACTGCCACTCCAGGCCAACTCTCGCGCATCCTTGGTTTTCGACGTTATGAACCGCCAAGCGTCGCAACAGCACGCCTCAATGCCGTCAACGTGTTCCGGAACGTTTCCGCTGCCTTGTAGGTATCAAGCAACCCGCCACATGGTGGAACTCGACTCACAGGTGCACGACCCAGCTTCTCCGCCTGGCCAGGTTAGAGCCCAGCCTCCCATTTTGACACAGTTTCATCCAAATACTTATCCAGTGCTCCCAGTACATCAAAACTAGAATGCACACGCACCTGTATAGGCAGGATTGTCCTACAGCTCCGGTACTGCACACAAAAAATGGCAAACTATCCCTCTCAGTTTGTGACAACCATTTCTGTGAAATGCTGTATCGTTTATCTCAAAACGCCTGGTACTATAATTCTCTAAATCTCAAGATCTTTTAAAGAAGGTGATATAACCTTTACAAAACATATGCTAGAACTAGAACTGTCAGTACCTGAACTAGATACACTACAGAATTTCATAATTTGTCACCTGCATACTGCAGGAAAAAGTGAGTACAGTTCTTGGCTAACCCCTTCCCAGAACAGTCTCGATCTGCAAATACATTTGCTTAGTCAGTCTGTGAGGGAACCAGAAACTGGCAAAATATAAAACATAATGAAATAAAATTAGGATCAAGTGATAACTGCCACCAGCAGTCAATTTGTGGTACCAGTTAAAAATATTCTGGTGATTACTACTTTGAATAAATTTACCCCATTTCCCCAGTAAGGCACTGCAATTGAGTTACATAATCGTTTATTCATATCCAAAAGCATGCATATAAAACTTTGTAGATTTGTTTCAGCAAATTGTGTAGTAATAAATCAGTTTTGATAATGACAGTTGTCAGCCTCATGTCGTGTGCCTTAATTACTACTTGTATCTTTCAAACATGTTCTTAAAACATGTTATACAATGCCCACCCATCCCAAACATGACAGCAGCAACAAGTACGTGAACCTGTATTTCTTAAATATATTTTAACCAAAAACACGTTCTGGAAGCTGCTCTCGATCGTTTGCAGACATATCCCCAAGTCAGAAGCATCTGGTTTTCCGATAGTTTGCCATAGCTGGCTGCGCTCCCGTGTTACGACATGTACGTAGCGCCAGCTAGTCCCAGACTGGCGCGAGGCCCCGGAGGTACGTATGTCGGTACCGACAAGCCACGCCCACCGCATTGCAGAATTTTAAGATACCGAAAGCTGAGACTGGGACACCCGGGGGGGGGGTTCTCAAAAGTACGCGAAAGCAGCCGTTTCCATGTTGACGCAGTCCTGCTAAACACCAAACGCAACCCAGAGCGCTGTACACGTGTCTACATCCGTATTAAGATATCCGCATGTACAAGAGGGGTCTGGCAAAAAAGGGCACCGCTGCCTTCCTAGGGCAGTTTTCGAGTCAGCATAAGGACAACGGTGTCCAATATGATAAACAAAAACACAAGCGATCGAATAAATGAACAAACCACCGGTAGGTTTTATGATCGGGCGAGGCAAACAATGCGCGACCCATTACTTCGGAGGTCCTATCCCTTATGGTCAGAGCCTGAACAATTCTTTAAAACGTTAATATAAAATATGGAAACATTTTAAATATGCGCCACATCTGCAAAGCGAAAATGTAACACCCGACGGCGCAACATAAATCAGTGCCCTTGATTTAGTTACTGGTTAAGGACAGCCCTCTGTCTTCGGTACCGGACGGTGCACCGCTGAAATAAAACCTTTCATGCATCTGGGTTACTACCCTCTTTACAACACCGCTTTTGCACCATAATTTGCTTCGTTTACCGGGTTTACCCTCTCCTCGCCTGTCCTCCGTTCTCCTCCTGCAGCTCCCCGACGCTGCGGACTCTCCCTCCACTGGCTCCACGCAGCTCTGAGAAAAGGGGGCAGGCGTCGCAGTCTGGCACAGTCAGGGACAGCCAGCCCAGTCCGTGTGCAAAGCAGAAAAATCACGAGCAAACGGGGAACTTCTCCGCGATGAGAGTCACGGTGCGCCCACAGCACCGAATCACTGACCGGATTAAGTGCAACTATTCGACTTGCAAGTTAAAACGTTTATATCGTACGTCGGGTTGCACGCTTTGATCACACGCCGGCTGGAAGTTTTAGTTACCCCCCAAACTTCCGTTCTTACTGCGGGCGTTTTAAAAACATTACAGCCAGGTTTGTCAGTCTCCACAGTGGGGAAGTGTTTTCTCTTAGTCTACATAATTAACATTAGAATAATGCAACATTAATTTAAAACGCTTTAAGTGGATGTTGTGCCTTGCACGCGCCAATGTCAACACTGAAACGCATCGATATACACCAACATATAACTCTCCCCTGCCTTTAAAGCACTCATGTGGGGAGGATCCCCCCCAGTCTCTTTGTTCATCTTTGTCCAACCCCTAAATCACACAGCTTTTGAGGACGCGGTTTATTTGTATGCCTGGAACCCGAAATACTCTTAACGTGGCCGGGGGGGGGGGGGGATCTTCTGTGCTAACACATCTCAGGTATACAGATACATAACGGGAACCTTTATTTGAGAGATACCAGTTCTGTCTGCCCATGAGCAGAAACATTTTGATGCAACCCCCAATTCATTATATACTGAAAATAGTTGGAAAGCAATTAATTACACACTGAAACCTAGTCCTATTTAAAACATAGCATATAAAGCATAAAGATGCCAAAAAGAGTATGTTCATATTTTAAATGCTTTGATCGATATTAAAATTCACACCACCAAATTCAGCTACGCAAGTTTATGTCAAACTGAAGTTCTGCTCACTCCTCATGCAGCAAGACAATGTCAAGGGTGATCAAGGGCGAAACAATTAACAGGTAACACGAGTAAAGCGTTTAACCGGGTCATCGGGATCTTTTATGCCAGGCTAAATGAGCACAAGACACAACACCCAGTGACAGATGCACTCCCTCCCCTGTGTCCGGTGTTCTCACAATCTTCCCGCCTCCCACTGAAAGGACGGTGGTTTCCGCAGTCGCCACAGCCTTCACACCACCACCCAACACTCGTTTCGTAGTATGCGAGATTCTGTAACGCTCACGACAACTGAAATTCAACCTGTCGTTGCAGTCACTGCAAATCTGGTGCTGTTGGTTTTACACAAACCAAAATGGACATCTGAAAAACGTTTTGCTTATGTTTTCTCAGAGATCTACTGTATATATTATTTACCGCCACAAAAACTGAAAATACTAAAATTATCAAGGTTCAGGTCCAAATAATGGATTAATGAACGACATTAATTTGAGTCTGGTAGTTTTCACAGATAGCATGCAATTATGAAAGTCATTTCGAAATAATCCAATTAAAAGCTATTTTGCAAGTAAAAGCATCGGTGGAAAAACAGCACAGAGGCCCGAAAAGCATAAACAGTTGACTGATATGATGAAACTTTGAGAAATAATCAAAGCACATCTGACAAAATGGGGTTGTGCTAATTTCCACTCCTGTAACTGAGTCTCAGAAGAAGAATATAACCATGTTAATATTAAACAAATAAATTAAAGCAACTGTTAATTTAACAGATAGCCATCAGTAAAAATGAGCAATTCCATACTGACGAAATGGGAAAGGGAAGGGTTATTTGCATAGACGGAAGCAAATTTTTGTGCCAAATGCACATTGAGACAGATGTAGTTTGTCAGCGGATGCCATTAATTAGCTTTGCTTCATGGCCGATATCCGCAGACGACTTAAATATTCCGTCTGCTGGTCGCAGTGGGCCGTCCCCAGTCGGTTGGTTTGCTGGTTTGAGGCATTCAGAGCACCCCTTATTCCAGGAAGCCGGCAGTTCGCATTGCAAAACTGAATCAACACACAACATGAAAGGGAACTGATGTGTCCAGGTACCAGGCTGTGAAGGGCTGGTCTGAGCCCATGCCAACTGTGCAAGTGAGCCCGAGGAACTGCGGAACACAGATGCCCGTCACCATTACAGGCAGCCAGGGCTGCATATACAACATATACTCCAGGAAAGAGCTGAAAAAGGTAAGGAGGCACCCAGGAGAGAGACACGCTTCCCTTTGATGCCAACTTCCTCTGGAGCTCACACCTTCCAAACATGAGCAAATGGCCACAGCCCCTCTGTCTGGGTCTCCTTCATGAGGAGAAGGCTGCTGTAGCACCTACATAAAACAAAAGTGTGGGTCCACTGGCACTTTTGTTACACAGTAAAATCAAAAGGGTAAAAATTAACGAACACTTAAAGTAACGCTACAAAATCCCTGCCGTTGTTAAAACAGAATATTTAAAAATTTAACACTGCACAGAGTATTTGTTACTCCCTGTGGAACGGAACCACGCATGTTCCAAAATAGGGTTAATATTTACACTAAGTGTTGAAGTTACACTCCTCATTTTACCGTGTACCGTCCCCATGATGCGGGTCGGCACTGACCAAAAGCGGGCTTCACCCAGTACATTTTCGTGCCAGCCGGCCCAGACGTTTAAAAAAAGACATTAACAGCTGCAAAAAGACTAGCTCTCATGATGAAACAGTCCAGATTTCGTGCATTTGCGGACGTACAGACACGCCTGTCACACTCCACCCCATGTTCACACAATGCGTGAAAGCGACACCGGCCAGGGCCACGAAGTATTTCCCAACTGCTATGATTGAGTCAAAGGCATTCTGGGTAATTATAATAAAGAGCAACTTGTACAAAAAGGTCACCCTTTACATAAGAGTGGAGCTTCCAACAAAGAGCTTGAAGGCATAATATACAATGTAAAGACTTAAAATTTCCAGAAAATGAAAGAAATTCCCTTTGGAACCGAAAACAAACCCAGGCCTGTTTCCATAGAAAAGCTTTAAACTTGGCATTGAAGACATTCAAGGCCCATGGCTGACCATAAGTTCTGCAATGATTTGTGGCACGCAAGTCCTGAGACGGCCCGTAGTCAGCGTGCGGCGAAACACAATTTAAAACACTTTTAAACTTCATTGCCAAATTATATACAAGTAGTATTCAGTAAGAATGTTATTTTATTGCTGCACGGCAACCGTTAAGGACTCGTTAAGATCCCAAAAACATTTACACAAGATATGCAAATACGGTTAAAATGACAGTAATAACTGCCACACAAGATCACGTTTTAAAACGAGCTGCGAGTTGATAAATCAGGAGACTCAAAGATGACACTCTTTGGACTTTAGTCTCTTGTTAATCACGAGGTGAGATTTAACAGCACTTTACTGATTACGACTAACTTTATTCCACACTTCCTCCGTTTCACTTGCATACAGCTGTCCTAGGTACGGGCACCACTGACAAGTGTGTTCACTTGGCGGAGTTTAATGGTGTTGGATGCAACGAAACACACTGAGTTATTCGATCAGCCTATTTACACACACAATTTGAGGCACCTTTTCTATAGTCCAGCTCAAGCCCTTTAACGGGACCAGTGTAAGTGCGTTACCTGTTACCCACAAAATGTGTTTTGCTCTTTGAACATCTTCTGACCTGGCAGTCTGGAAGGTTCCAGACCAGACTATCAGCTATTAATATCAGCTAATGCACCCCCCAGCAAAGCTAGACAAGAGGTGGGGGTTTAAAAGTCATGCTTATTGGCTTTCATTTCACTGGAAAGTCCAACACAAATCCCTTAGTGTCAATTCCCATCGAAACTGCCAGTAACCCCTGCCTTGTGTCAAAATGGTCCAAATTAAACCGTTAAAATTCCTTCCCGCTCCCTCAGACTGATCCATTTTAAATTTCAGGTGCTTTTGAAGCCCAGCAGGCTATCCAGAGGGGAGACTCAGTGCTTAAGTTTTTTTCTTCCGCACTACGGCGAAGGCTTCTGAATGCGTGGTCTGTCACTCGATGTGCCGGAGGCTCTGATATTACCCACCCCAGGGTACTCGGTGCCGGACAGCAGCGGGGCTGCAGTCGCAGCTCGAACCACAACACCAAAGCTCGAGAGCTTATCAGCAGGCTAAATCTTTCTTCATTACTGCCGTCCGCTTCTACAATACGCCCCGAGGCTGCTCTCCAGTCCTGCTGTGAAGAGGAGCTTTTTCTGCGAGCCAAGAGAACAGGCCAGATTAATCTGTTCTCCACAAGCACATTTACCATCGATACACGAACACCGAACCGTAAGCCTAACGATCAGGAAGCTGAATGTTTTCACCAGTGGAACAGAGTGCTCTTTGGTCTTCATAACTCTTCCTGTGTTCAGTAATGAAAACAAAAAGCAAATATACTTGGAAGAGATCATTCCTAATCTCCATAAACACACTTCCTTACTTGATAAAAGTGCACGAATCCAGTGCAGTCCAGTTAACATGAACAGCTTCTTATTAGTGAGAGTATCCAAGGAAAACACAATGCTGATTACTGGCATGCAGACCTCCACCCTGTGTTTGAGCATGTACGTCTACCGGCCGCCGCTACATTCTTCCTACACGTGCGTCTACTGCTGGCAAACACGTGTGTGTCATTCACCTCGCCTCCTAAGCATGCCAGCGGGATTTACACACCATCCCAAGTAATCATCCGTCACCATGACAGCTTCACTGTTCTGTCAACCACACGTCAGCACAGTCAAGGGCATGCTCCACTCCTTTACCGGACAAGGTCACACACCTCCAAGCAGCGCGTGTAGCAGAACGATTTAAAAAAAAAACGGAAAAACTAAACAAAAACGCCCGTCAAACCTGTCACACTACCCGAGTCCTCTCCAGAGAGCTCCAAAACGGTTATTGCTACAGAGCGTGGTCTAGACTAGGCTAGGCCTGCAACTATAATAAACGTCGCTTCTTAATTGTTGAGTCGAGGCAACCACCAGTTATTTTGAGGTTAGTTTGGCCAGGTTGGCATTTTCCATTACCCAGAAACGAACCGAGGAATTTTTGGTATGTCCATCAGAACTTCACTTACAGAAACTCCACAGAAATACGTCCCAGTACACTGAAACGGCAAGTAAAGAGTGTGTCCCTTAAACAGATTGCTTATATGCTTTTAGAATAGCTTCAGCTGTTAGTGCACCTTCTGTTAGTATGGACAAATTAAAAGCTAATCATTAAAGGCTATTTCTGAAATTAAAACATTGAATGATAAGAGTAGCTTTTCTATAAACACACTAAATACACAATACACAGCTACTAGTGCGCAGGCAATAATAATCATCATGTAAATTGGTGTGCCAGCAGATGTTACTGATTCATTACATTTTAAAAGCAGACCAACTTATCCACTCCAGCCAAACAACTACCTGGTTAAAAATTACCCATTAGCAGAAATCCATTAGTCTGGCAAAGGTAAATCTTATCTGAATACGCAGGATTAACTGCACCTCAACTCCTAATGAAGTATTTCTGACCTTTAGACACCCAGGGTCCGAACCCCGTGAGTGGTTTTAAGGGGACAGAAGGCATTCTGAGATAAGAAAACAGGAATCAAAGATTGGGCTGGGGGAAAAGGGGGGGGGGTCAGTTTCAACCTTGCACACAGACTTGGAGGTGTGGCCTACATCATGAATTACCCATGAGCCCCCATTTGGAGGTCCAGCAGGGGGGCTGTGCAGCTCCAGCTGAGGCCCCAGTTTTAGACTGGACCCAAACAGGGGCAGACACCCAGTAGCGCATCAATAACGTAGGGTAAAAACCAAACTTGTGATCCATGTAAAATCTTACACAGTAAAACCTACCACCTCTTAAACAGGCCTGCCAATATTGCAAAGCATACAGAACTTCTATCACTGAAACTGTTCTTAAAATCATACATATCTGAGGGCAGGTTTTTTTAGCCACTGGCTCAAACCCCATGGATTTAGAAACACCAATATGAAAGTTGCTGCATCAACAGAATTGAAATTGAAGTCAATTGTCCAGTAAAGACAGTAGAAGATCACATCAGACCTTCCTCATTGCTAAACCTCCAGAGTCCTGTTCATCAACACAGGTACAAAAAAAACAGAGGCCAGCCATTTTTCTTCCAAAGAGCTGACATTTTGAGGTCATCGAGCGCAATCTCTCCAAGGAGAGATTGCACTGACAATGGCTGCCTCAACACCTCTCCAAAATAAACCGCTAATCAGGAGGCTCTGAAAAATGTCCCGTAATAATTGAAAAAAGTTCTCTCAGCACGGGGCTCATTTATATTCATTACTCATCCAGACTATAATTAAAACAGACAGACGGAGTATATTTGTTTAGTGGTTGTAGAATACGCCATTATGAAGTGGATCACACTGCAGTGACAAGGTGACAGAGAAACAGCTTGAGTGCATAAGGAATGACTAAACCTAGTCGTGTGTCCTTATTGAAGAGAAAAAGGTATTTAATAATTATTCGGTTTGGCGTCACCATAAATAATGCAGCTGATATAGACATAAAATGTGTTTGAACTGAACAAGACACGTTGAAATTGAACCTGGGAAGACTTTTAAAACCACACTGAGCAAAGGAGAACGAACATACACACACACACACGTGCTATGGAGGGGCCTTCGTTTTATATATTTTTTTCCTGACTCATTCATCCAATACCCATAGGTCACATTGCACATAGACGTTTGGGTTAAGTATTTTAAACGTTTTTCCAAACCTTGGTGTCAATACAGTTTATCTGTACTGAGCAAATATGAAACTTGACCTTTGTACTACAAGCCAAGTTGTGCGTTCAGCTGGTGTCTTACTGAGGCAGAAAGCATGTCTGCCCATGCCCTGTTGGCAGACACGTTCCCTTTGTGCAGAGATCAGCCTACTACCATCTGCTATAAATAAAACTACGAGAGCAAACGCGTCACTTCTGCTCAGCGTCTGAACGGGAGGAAGGGGTCTCGCGCCATTCTGAAAAGATCACACAACTCCGCTCAGCAACCTTATCGCCCGAGCAGAACAAGACCGAATCGGTCTTATTGGCTGGGCCGAAAGCGCGCCGTTTCACGTCTTCAAAGCGCTCGGTACGTAACCAAAGACAAAGTGCAGACCTACGCAATAGTGTCACACGTCTTCCAATTACTCATCCATAAATCCGAGGAACAAGTTCATACCAGTTGTCCAAAGGTTCCGCTGATGAAACACGTTTACACTGACTCAGCAAATGCCTCCCTTTGAAAAGGGGACAAGCTTTGCTGATTTTAGCGTAGAAGGCAGAGCACAGATCAGAAGGAACTGCAACCCATTATCTCTCCCTGTCCTCCTATCGCAGTGCAAGAGCGTTCCTTTAATACTATCAGGTTTTCCGCTTCTCAACTGTAAAAGACAAGCGCGTAACCAGACCATTAGGGGTTACGCGTCAATCACAGCTCCAAGGTCCCGATGATAAGCAGATACCATATTTTATTCATCAAGACGACTGGCCCAAAGGAGTCTTTTGCTCAACCTCCTTCTGTGATCAGCTGGAACCCCGTGTGAAGACAAACGCAACCCTGGGAGACACTGGGGAAACCCACAAAACGTGCAAACGGAAAGTGGTGATGTGGTGAAAGGCAAAGACATGCGTGTGCAAAATCAGCCATGTCTGCCGGGGCCACGGGAGCGTGTCCAAGGGATACACACACAAGCTGACTGGCACACGCACACACACTACTCAAGATGTCAATTACACACTGACAAGTGAGAAATCCTCAGCTGTTTTTTTTTTTTTAAATACACAATATAAAGTACGCTTTGTCTTAAATTAACCTCCCAAGTCAGCTGACACCTCAGACAATGCCTCCAGCAACAGAAAACCCAGTTTTACATGATTCTCTTGAAATTCCTCACTTCCTCTTCCCATTTCCGCAAATCTTGTGCTACATCAGCAGCCGAATATTAAAATGGTAAAATAGTAAGTAAGTTGCTCCAGCCAATGAGCATGTCTTACTCTACAAATGGCCCATGCTCATTGGCTGGAGCAACAAGTGGAATCATGGGAAGACAGCAGGAAGACCAGCTTCCTGTTTAAGTTCATCGTAGCACGGACAGCAGCACCTGTTCGTTTATTTCACAGGTTTGAAATTACCAGTGTTTTTACATGTTGTTTAAGTTAACCTTTATTGTATTAAGCTGGGTGGGGGGGTGTGAGTCTAATGGGACAACATAAAACATGTTGTCATAAAGGCATATTAATTTGTGTACTCTGGCCCCACTCTTAGAAACGCTGACAGCAGCATGGTTACACAAAGAACGCACACCGCACAATTAAAAGGAAAAAAAAAAAAAAAGCTTAGATATGGCAGGGCTTTATCTAAGTTTATCTGACTTGTCTATCAAGAAAAAGGGTCTAGCTACACGTTAAATTCCACCGTGGACAGCTAAGGTGGCACATCAGCAGTTCTCTGTGTACAGCCATCTAACAGCACCTCCCATACCAGGAGCCAGAGCAATGAAGGCACAAATCCACCCTGAGCAAAACGCCTTCAGCTCTCCGGTAACTCAAGCAATATTTCAGTTTTAAATCTCATGAAGGGGTCCTGCTAAAACACACGTTATAAATCAACACTGCTGGCCACTCGTCTCCGGAAACGATGTGTGATTACAGAGCGAATACCCCTCTAACATTTCACAGCAACCACCAAATAGCACAAAATTTGTAATCTGTGAAATAAAAAAAAGCACTTTTTCCTTTCCTTTCTGTTCATCCCATTTAACCTTTCTGCAGCATTGGGGGGGGGGGGTCAAAGTTTGCCGTTTTCAACACAAACCACCAAAGAAAAACAACTCCATTTTCAAACACACGATAATTAAGTATTAAGTCACGGATCCTTAATAACGAGCCACCTGCAGCAGTTCCAGTAGTGAGCACGAGTGAACAGAAAAAGCCACGCACACACTCCGCCGCACTCCACGTCAACAGCACAGCAATGGGAACATGCATAACCCGGCGCTACAGCTAATCCTAACAGAGGAGTTTAAAAGATTAACGCGTCAGGCAAAAAGCTTATATTCCAAACCAGGACAGAAAGTCCCAAAGAGCCTCTTTAGAAACTAGTCATTATATTTCGTCTCCTTTTCTCCGAAAGGAGCATTTTATTCAATCCCTTGAGGTCACCTTTACAAATTTAACTCAATAAGTAGAAGACGCCCCTTAACCTGAGAGCAAATGCACCCTGCCACTGCCGGGTTATCAATTTTACAGAATTTAATGCAGATCAGAGTAAATGACAAGTATTAAAAGTTAATTTGCAAGCACCAGTGACGATGATATGCTGTTTACTAAATCAACACTGACTGCAGGACATAAGTGACAAACGTTAAGAACTGATGGAAAAGCTCTACCAGAGCTCCCACTTCACTCAAACCTGACACCAGAAGGTCAAGATCTTCCCCCTACATACATTAGCTGGAAAAGAATTATTGATTTTCCAAAATGGAAAAAATTCCCCCTCTTTGTCACGCTTTACATTCATCAATAAAACATGAGGTGTGTGTGCTCCATTTTAGGCTTTGGAGTGCGTACTCACCATTGGTGGTCCGGCCCAGCCAGATATCAGGAGCGGCGACATATTCCGGGTAGTTTTCAGTGTATTCATGGGTGATTGGTTCACGTTATTTATATATATAAAACAATAAAATAAATATTAAATAAATAAAAAGAGAGAGAAAGAGAGAGAGAGAGACATGACATCAACATCTGGCAAATGCCACATATTTCAGGTCTGGTTTAGAATACGGGCACTCATGTAGCTCTGGGTCATGGCCATACTGAGACTAGAGTTTCCCCTGGATGTCTCAGGGAAGAGGCTGGCTCCCCTTGTGCAACTAGAGACATCTTTTTTAAAACATCGAGGAAACTAATCTTAGGATGGTAATATGCGAGTGCGCTCGTTTTGCGCAACACGACACCAACTCAACAAGCGATCAAACGGTTCTTTCGATAAGGGGCCCTACTATAATTAACGACGTAAATTTTATTATGAATTAACTATTTGCACGCATTATCATTACATATCGTTGCTTAAAACTACAATAAAACCAAAGTAAGGAAGACACAACATAAAACCTTACAGAACCATGCACAAATCACGAATATTACTCTGCTGAATAATAAAACCCAGGTCTTTATGCTCAAACTTTCGTGCGGCTTTTTCGTTTTAATTATGCCATCTGTGTGTATTGCACTGCGGCACAATGCAGTTGCGTCCTCTTTAAGACATCTTAATCAATGGATCCCATTAACCCCCGCTCACGTGCCACTAACCCCACCTACCTGCAGCACACTGGTCACATCGCATTTCACTAATACAAAGCGCTGCTGGTCCAGCAAGCACAGCACCGAAACCCCGTGGTTTACGCTTGCAGCAATACAACACAAAAAGCGAGCTAAAACTAGTCAACTACAAACGCGATTAACGCTCACGCATAACAAAGTCAAACAAAACAGCGATCCTTCATGCGGGCTGTGTGAAATCACACTTGGACGGGGATGCATCAGTGAAAAGGCATTAACGCACACCGAGTCCGGTAAGAATGAGCGCTTTCCTTGGTCCGGGTTATAAAGACACGGGATATGAAACGGGCGGACTGCAGCAGACCCGTCCTGGCTGGACCAGCGCTCCTGTGACAGCTGCGCATTGAAATTCCAATGCAGTAAACCGAGATAAATTGTTAAAATGTGTACAAGGCGCTACTTAAAATACACACTTTTAGTCACGCGATCGATTTGACAGAATTGCCTTCCTCACATTTAAATCACTCGGTCAGACACCGAAACAAGGGCATGCTGGAAAACAAGAAAGATTACAGTAAATGGCATCGTACTGCATGTTTCAAAAATATTATAAAAAATATATATGCAAACATACAGATTTCCCTAAACATCCAATTACACTCCGGAATCAATGCACTACAGAACACACAACAGTAATCCTGCCTTCTCCAAATCACCGTGCAATTTACAACACGCAGCTCCCAAGGTCTTTTTGACGTTACGCTCGTACCTGACTTCCGCGTCCCGCACTCAGCGCTGCCTAACGCCGATCTTCGCACCGCTTATTAAACCGCGGCCGGTGGGACGAAAGCCGTTCACACGCGTCCAGCGAGCAGCGCCAGGTGCCTTCTGCGAACTTTGCACCTGCATGACACTCGGCTTTCGCTCTCTCACGTCCCCCTCCTACCGTGGTCGAGCGTTGTCGGAAAGACGCCCCGCCCGCTCATTTTTCCATTGGCCGCCGCTCCGTGGAGACGCCCCCCACGCACACGCGCTACACCCACAACGGGCACGGCTCTTCTCCGTAACCCATCGGTCCGCATTTGCAGCCGTGCCCGGCGTTTGACATCTCCCCCCCCCCCCCCCGGTGCGGTCACGCTGTTTGGGGCACGCGTGGCTCAACATGGATTACGAGCGGGCGCCACGATGTTCGATCTCTAATCTTGCTTTCGATATAATCCAGATGCGTAGAGTGACAAAAATGCACATGAAAATTGAACAGAAATAGATATTTATGTGACCCATCATTAATTAATGCGTTTATTTGTACCGGCTAATCTTATAATAATAATGTTTTATTTATAATGTTTTATTTATAATGTTTCGAGATAATCTCATAGTTCCTAAATACAGTACTAGTTCTTTTGTTTAGATTTTCCCCTTACTGTGCCCAGTTTTGGGTGGTCTTCGTCTGATTGCCACAGGGAATAAAACGCAACTATAGTTTAAGAAGGGGGGGGGGCGTAACTACTGTTGAACCTACAGATGTGTCATTGTAAAGCAAACACCAATCTACTATAATCAGTTCATCAAAAGGTTTACGCTTGTCCCAGTTCTACAACAACTCCTGACACAGTTTCCAAAAGCAATTTTAAAAATGAGGTCTTTCTAGCAAACCATCGGCTGTCTGTTCTGGTAGTGCTTTGTGTAGTTTTCACATAAATTTCTTACAACAACATATATCTTGAAAGGGTCTAAACGCACTTTGAAAACTTTTCTCATACCAGAATAAAAGGTTTGCTCACTGACTCTTGGAATGATATTGCAAGATAGTTACAATTCAGTGCGCTCTCCTTGAGGGATTTAGACCAATGAAGATGCAGGGGGGCTATTTCAAATAAAAAAGGAAAGAAGTTTTTAAATTAGGCTTTCTTCGCTTCACTTCTGGCGTCATGATTAAAGTCTTTCCATTTTACGTGTCCATTTAAAAAAGTCATTCGATTTAAATTGCTTTCCGTTTAATATGAACCTGGAGCTATTGCTGGGATTGAAGTAATGATAACGTGCCATAAATCAGTCAGTTACAAACTGGAGTAATAATCTCGGCTACCTGGTCCCTGGCCGCTGCATTTTGGTGTCTGCTTATAGCTGGTGTTTCGAGAATACTGAAAATCAGGCTCGGCTCAAGGTTAAATCAGTACTTGCCCCGTTAGCAGTAAACATGTAAATATAAGGAAACATACGAATGTTAACATCCACGAGTATAAAACTTTTAATTTCGTCTTGATAGACACCCAGTACGAAAAGGTTTTAAGAAAGCAATTAATGTCTGCAAATGCAGACGTCTACTTAAATAGGCGAACGCAATGGGAATGTATAATCACGTTATCGTTCACTAATGTTGTGATTTTCAGGTATATAAGCATAAACAAGTTTGATAGGAATATAGTTTAACCTTGTTTTGTAACCGTTTTATGAAAAAAGTACAAGGCAAAAAAAGTTCCTATTTTCTCAGAAAACAGGCATTTGAACTGTACGCGTGTATGGTACAAGACCAAAGCATTTCACATAATGGCATTTACCCTCCACAAGCACATTACTGTAATGTAAAAACAGTTACAAAAGTTGAATATGAGAAAGTGTACTAAATCAGTACAAAATAGGAGCATATGTGGGGGAAAAAAACTGACCTTACGGCAAGCTGTGGAGTGAGTGCGTGTGCCAGGCGTGAGAATTGGTCCGGGTCACGCCAACTCTGTGGAATGAGTGTGTGTGCCAGGCGTGAGATCTGGTCCGGGTCACGCCAACGCTGTGCTGAAGGTGACTCTGGCCTGCAAAGCTCCCAGCAGAAAGGCCTTCGGGATCTGGACACAGGTGTGGAAGGAGAATTCTGGCAGCAAAACCACAGTGGCTTGTGCCAGTTTAGGAAGATTTCCAGAGTAAAGAAGAAGTGAAGGATCAACATCTACAGTATGCCTAGCTGGCTGTCAGTTAGAGAGTTTGTTAAGGAGATTTACAAGAGGCTTTATTTCAATTAAGGTTTTTAACTTACTAACCACTAAATGCTGAGCCATAGAAGGAAATTAATTTTGCTGTATAACTTCCAGCATCTGTGGAATGAACAAATGAATGTCTAAATTCATTGTCTTTATTGAAATGGTATAAATAAACAACACGTACATTAAAATTTTGAGAGTTTCATCTGCATAGACATTATTCAATAAATGTAAGTAATAAACATCTAGCCAACTGCTGGTTACCTGGAGTGTATCCCAGGCATCCTAGGGCACGAGGCAGGGTACATCCTGGACATGATGCCAACCCGTCACAGGGCACAAAAACACACACACTAATGATAATTTACATGCCCCTAATCAACAAACCTGCACACCTGTGGGCAGAAACCAGAAAACCCAGGGCAAACCCACATATGCAAAGGGAGAACATCAAAATTCCACACAGTGTCAAGAGCTAAATAAGATGGCTGTCTTTATTTATAAAGATTAGGTAAATAAAAACTACTTTCACATACATTGTTAGTGACTGAAGATAAACTGATGTTTGTCATGTACAGGGCTGAGGAGTCGGAGTCAGAAGCAATTATTAGGTTACTGGACTCAGTAAAAATGCACTCGCTTTCTCTCTCCCTCCCCCTCTCTCCCTCTCTCTCTCCCTCCCTCTCTTTCTCTCTCTCTCCCTCTCTTTCTCTCTCTCTCCCTCCCTCCTTCTCTCTCGCTCTCTCCCTCCCTCCCTCTTTTTCTCTCCCTCCCTCCCTCTCTCTCTTTCTCTCCCCCCTCTCTTGTTCTCTCTCTCTCCCT
>JABJVR010047497.1:0-27439 GCA_025773905.1 Chitala chitala | reverse complement strand
AAGAATATGTTATTCTCACAAGGTGGTGGCAGCCTGAACCAAACTGTCTTAGTCTAGTACAATTACTGCGTTAACTGAGTCGTTTTACCAGTTGGGTCAGCTTAAAAGTATTTTTGGAGATAAAAAGGCACTCCTCATGACCTGACACAGCTTATGTCAGAGGGGCACTAATATGGGTAGGTTAAGACACACAGATACAGCTAGCAATCTCTTGAGCCTTTGACCATGTAGAAAGGCAAGTAGGTGAGTAAGCAACTGATTTGTCCAAAACACAGTCTGGACCTCCTTCTATCCCACCCTACCAAGCATGTATGTCCCGTCTCATTCAGTTTTGTTCACATTAAGCAGCAGGCTGTTTCTATGATGCTGGAGATAAAGATATCTCACACAACAATGGTGCTGGATCCTTATAAACCAGCAAGCAGCCTTGTGTTCAATGGCAACATCTTTCATGTAGAGTCTGTTGTTCTGCTGTCGTACTTGCATGATGTTCTTCAGACTGTACAACTCAAATTAGGTTCATTCCCCCCTCAAATGCCTATGCGCCTAGAGAACGTTATTTTCACAAAGACTGGCAATTCCTTAGGTCTAACTGACTTGTTTTAACTACCCTTGCCATTTTAATCCACATAACTGAAGGATCTTGGTCCTCCAGGCTCCCACAGTGCTGACAAAATGACCTCTTTCGTTATTAATTTAGAACCATGATTAAATATTGCACCTAGCTGTTCATAGAGAACAGGATTTTGATAATAACCATTGCACTCTCCCTCAAGGAGGATAAAAGCCTGAAATTTGGATCTCCTTGACCCAACCTCTGTTTCTTGGCTATGGGGTGAAATATTGCCCAAGAGACAGAAAATACAATTAAAGTATTGAAAATCTAATGCCTTTGTTAGCAGAACAAGTGTTCCAGGAACTGGGCTTCACAATGTATTAGGATTATTCCTTTTTGCATGGGCAAAAAGCCATCTGCACACATTCATACATTTAGGGAAAAAAGAAAGTTTTGCTTATACCACATGACAGAGTTAAAGCACACAGTGATTATTTCATCATGATTTTATTTAAAACCATATTAATGAGAAAATAAAAACATTGACTTGGGACAAGAAAACATTTCAGAATTTCTTTAAATCAGAACAGTAAAATGTCTGCTAACGTCAATCCCAGACACAGACAGTACTACAACAGGGACTGTACAGAGAGAGAAGGAGAAAAAAAAAAAAAAAAAAAAACACTTCAGCACTATCAAAATGCAGGCACAGACATGGCAGATCTCTGTTCTCCTCATACCGATGCCAGGTGTGTCCAGGTAAAGCTAGCGGAAACATTAGCAAGAACCTTTCACTTCACGAATCCCATGATTTCAAACTCCAAACAAGGGTGTACAGGGATCAAATTCATTAACTTCCTCAATGGTATGAGATGACTGAATTTCCCTTAGGGCTTTCTGATATAAAGGCAATTAGGTAAATATACAGGAGCCTGCTGAAAGACTATTTAATTGGTTGTAAACACTTTGAGATCAACTGGCAGACATCCAAAAGAATGCCACAAACATGGTTAGACAGTTAACATACTCTAAACGGCCCCTTTGTCTTGTTTTGACAACTACCCACATTTTTCAAGACTAGACCTAATGGCCTAGAAAATTGGCACAAAAACAAAGAGTGAAGAAAAATATCAAAGCACATTAAAAATAATATAGTCCTTGGCTGAAAATAAACAGGGCCCTAGGGATGAGGCATGAGTCAAATAAACACGATAATCAAGGTGCCCTTTTGTTTCTGACTATACTTGGCAGGACTCTATTCAAAAGTGTAAACACTGAGCTTGGAATTCTCAAACGAAGCTCTGTAAGAAACAGAGAGAGCTACAGAAAGAGAGAGGGAGGGGAGAGAGCAAGGAAAAAAGGGAGGAAACAGGGAGGAAATGTCCTTCTAAAAGATGCATGTCCTTCACAAGGCCTTATCCCCCACCTGTTTTGTTTAGCACCAAAAGTCATGGGTTACAAAGGAGTGCAGCGATTAAGAACTGCGGGTGCCAGAAACGGCCATGCTGTCCCATCCTCAAATCGAGGTGCTTAGCCTCAATAAAGTCAGCAGCCACGGCCAACAAAGCTGGATTCAGTTTACAACAGCCAGCTCCAGCACAAGCAGATATTCCTCCCTTTGCAATTAACAAAAGCAGAGCGCTTCCAGTAAAATACACTGAACAACCAAGTGCGGTGTCCCACTTTTCTGCCTCTCAAAAACAAACAACGACCCAGTAATGGGTGGATGAGGGCCGTCAGACCCAGAAGCGTTAGGAGGATGGATGGATCCTGCTTCAGAGCAACTGTCCTCTGAAATTACCTTTATGTACTCAAACATTTATAAAGGGCTAGAAAAACAAAAACATTTCAGTTTTTGCACAAATCACAAAT
This sequence comes from Chitala chitala, assembly GCA_025773905.1. NCBI lineage: Eukaryota > Metazoa > Chordata > Actinopteri > Osteoglossiformes > Notopteridae > Chitala > Chitala chitala. The sequence continues at coordinate 25,011 of JABJVR010047497.1, read as the reverse complement.
ATACAAATGTTGGCAAAAAGTAAAGCCAACAGAAAAAGGGCTGTGCTCTGGATGCAACACTTCTTTTCTTTTTTTTCCCCCCTTTCACAGCCTGAACTTGGCCCATAAATGCCTTCATAAGCCATTGTGTCAGGGCAAAAGGTTGGGTCACTTCAATTTTGTCATCTCAGACCAACCCCACATTTGGCAGCTGCCCCAGTTATGTTGACATACGGTATGTAATCAATAATGACAGAGTGGGAACATGTGCAGCAGTAGCATTAACAAGGACAATACAGTGTTTATTCTAGCTTTAAAACAGCAATGTCAGACCGTACACAGAAAATGGCTTATATTTGAATCAAATTTTTCTTCATTAAAACTTCATTCACCTCTTAACATACTAAACAAAGTGTCTTTTTCCTTCAAGCTCCACAAGGCACCCCCCTTCCCATCCCCATATACATAACCCAATCAAACAATCCTCTGAACTCTCAAGCTTTTGGTCCGTGACAGCTGATCAATTAAACGGCACTAATGGAAACACTGGGCATTCAACCGTTTCATGTAACTCACTGGCTCACATTTCCAGTTACCTTCATGGGGGAAAAGGCTTCTTCCTTCAGAGTGCCAAATTTCAGCCCCATATTTCTGTCAGGGCCACCATCTAAGATACTTGAAGAGCTCTACAGGCCTGGCAAGTAAATGCCACACCAAGAATAAACTGAAATAAGAACAAAGTGAACGTTCATTAAGGTAAGGATGCAGCAATTACTACCAAAGAAAAACATTTATAAAAACACAGATGACATCCTTCTTCTGCATCCCCTGAAGACAACTCAAGCCTGCCTACGCTGTCGCTTTCATCTTCTCAGAAACCCAAGTCCCACGGCATTGAGTCACAAAATCAATATCATTTATGAATGAAACCCACAGTTAATTCAAGAACAATTACAACACAATCATTTAGTACATGTACAAAGTCATCCGCCCTGATTGACAGCATATATAATATAAAAAATTCAAGCGTAAATATACACTATGCTGGAAAATAAAGTGGGGGGTGAAAACAGGCAGTGTGGACTCCAGTAGTTTAAATGTCATTGATTTAAAATAATTCAGATTCCATGTTTGGTTTCATGGCTCCTTTTCATAGACAGCAATCGATGTGTCAAAAGCTCTGGGGTCCTACACAATGACATGCTGTCATGGTTCTTGCTCACGCCAGATTTAGATGTACATCACAAACCATTAGGATGAACAAAAACAATAGGTGTAAGGGGGTTTGTTAAACTGGCAGAAAGACTTTGTTTTTCCAATTTAACCACTGTTTGTAGTCCAACTGGCTTATAAAAAAAAAAAAAAAAAAAAAAAAAAAAAAAGGATATGCCTCCTGATTATACCATACTGCCACTGTCAAATCAAGTCATGCTCTTCTGTTATAACAGCAGGTTTAACCCACTGTGTAACTTCTCCAATTTAATAAGCAGTACCACAAAAACAGAAGTAAATTACACACCGAGAAGGATTGTGTCACATCAATGCTAAGAGAAATCAAAGACAGGGTCAGGCTGGATAGATCTAGACTGGCAAACTAGACTGGCACTAAGAAATCCCCTAAGGAACAACGCTAATGTCAACTGTAGATACTTAGTTTTTACAGAACACAAGCTGCATTAAGATACTCAATATTGCAGCTCTAGCTAGTCATTGGAGACACCTAGCTAAAGAGCGTAATTACTGCATTTTCTACAGATCACAGGACACGGGTGTATGTATGAACCCCTGTGCCATGGGTACCAGTGTGATGGAATTACCTCTGGTCCCCACTTGGAATGATGGTGTTATGGTGAACTGGAGGCGGACTGGGAAGTTTTTGTGTGTGCTGTGTTATTGCCTGTGTCCCCAGCCCCTGAACCCTGACGATCAACAACGGAAATAACCTCACCCCCCCCCCCCCAACCACATGCCTCCAGTTCCAATTTTCTTCACCACTTAACACAAGAGTCTGTCATCTCATTCGTCCTGCATCGATGTTCCTTTGCTGGTGTCCCGTCTGTGAAGGCTAGAGTCGAGGGCGATGGGGGTTAGGTGCCTCATCAGCCACAGGAGATGACAGTGAAGCGCTTGGAGATGCACGACATGTTGTGCAGCACGATGCCCAGGAGGAAGAGCAGAACACAGGCCACCAGGACCACGGTGCACACTCCAGACCAGGTGGAGCCCTTCCGAGCCACGCCGCCACGCCTCTCCACTACACCCTCCAGGCCCGCTCCCAGGGGGGCCGCCTCCTCAGGCATAGCCACCACGGCAACTCCCTTCTGTTGCCCACCAGGGAGGAGACGGCAGCCCAGATCACCTGTCAAGGAGCGGGCACTGCTGCCGACCGGCAGCGGCAACATATAGCAGCCGTTGCTGGGCAACCGGATGAAGACGGGCGTGTGCTCCGAGGTGTGTGGGATGGCGATGACGGCAATCACGTCGGGGTCATCTGGTAGCTGGGACACAGAGAGGCCAGCAGGCAGTCTGGTGACACCTCGGCACCAAGGGCAGCGGATCTCCTTCTGACTGGTCCTCATTTGGGTCAGGCACACAGAGCAGCAAGTGTGCCTGCAGTCCAGAAGCTTGGGTCTGCGCCGGGGACTGTAGTAGTTGAAACATATCTGACATTCCAATATGGAGTCTTGAGAAAGCGTCTCCATCACAGATCTATACTGGGTGTGGGAACAATGGTTTTGTCTTGCAAATGAGCTTCCGTCTGACAGGGCTTGAGACGTCGTGCTGTGGAATTAAATTAATCCAGGTGGGACTCGTGACGACACTCCACACACTCCAACCCGCAAATCAGACGGGCACGTGTCACAATATAATCCACATTATGTCTTCTGTGACCTACAAAAAAATAAATAAAATTAAAAAAAGGGGCAAAAAAAAAAAATAAATAAATAAAAAAAAAAAAAAAAAGAGTGTTACACATAACTGTGTTCAGAAGATGCACAAGAACAGCCAGGACCCATAACATATAAGGTTTATCAGAGAGATCATGGTCAAGGTTCACGTGTTAGAAACGTGAGACCTACTGGATGATATATTCACAATTTGAGCAGAAACAAATCCTAGTCAAGAAAAGTCAAGAGAGAAGATCAAAAGGCAGAAGTATGAATAAATATAAATAAACCAATATAGTGTAAAATAAACCCTGGGGCATTCAGCTGTACCTCAGCATATTTTACATTAAAATGCCTTGATGTTTCAAAATCAGAAGTGAAGGACCTCTAAGTTTTAGTTGTGCCAGGAAACCATTTGCAATTTGCACTGCAGGGTTGATGAAAGTGCATTTAATTTCATTGATGCCATCACATATCCCAATAATAAGAAGGGGTATGAGCAGCAATTCCAGTAGCTCATGTGAATTTCCATCCCAATGGACCCCTTGAAGGTCCGGAGCCACGTTTACCACTCAGCAGACCCATTCTCCACCCTGACCTATGAGGCACTGGCAGGCAGTGAATGAGAAAAGAAAGCAAGAGATCGCCATCTAGAAATGACCAATTAACTTAAAAAGAAAGAACTCGTGCATTAAAAAAAATTATTAAAAACAAAAAAGATCCCATACTGGTCAGACCCATAAGAACACCGCTATGGGCACGGACACACCGTACCAGGACATGAACAATACAGACTTAGCAAGCACCCACTAGAGACCAAGAGAAGAGATGAAGGTCAGAACACACCCAGCACCTGTGAATGTAGGCCACATCCTTGGCCTCAATTCTGTGTCAGTTGAAGGTAGTTCTTCAACATTATGACTACCCTTGTGCTTTTCCCTTCACCACTTGCTGCATGGACACTCAGTAAGCACACACCTCATCTAAAATAAAGGTCAATCTGATTAATATTCACCGAAACTTTAACGCTAAAGCCTAAAAGGACTCCTGTACAACGATTACAAGAACAAAGAGACCTCAGCTATACCCATTTATGCTATAAGGATTCATCTTCACAGAAGGAGCTTGCTTACATTTTGCTCCCGTTGTAAAATCTGTCATAATAAAACATGCCTATTATCCCTACCACCTTCTGTAATTAAAATGTACATGTACTGTTAAGGCATCAACTGTTGTTTCTGAAGAACTGAGAAAATGTATTTAGTAGTAAATCTAAAAATCTGACTTTGACATGTGCATTGTGTATACACGCTACATAGGCAAATGCAAATTTTTAAACAGTGTATTAACTGTCCAAACCACTAATCATGTGTATGGTCGTGGGGGGGCCATGGAGCCTACCCTATGGAACACTGTCTTTATGTTTGGTAAAGAAACCTCACTAGCTAGCACAGTCATGTGAAAGAATATTCACTGGTACTACACTGTTCAGTTTGTTATTTTCCACATGGTCAAAAGCTCCAGGTAAATGGTAGCTAGGAAGCATCTTATTATGTATTAGCTATTAACAACACCTGTCATTCATTTTGCTTCACACTCAGTCTATCAGAATGCTATTTGGTAATCCCTGCAAGTCGCTTTGGACAGCTGCATAAAACTCACCGTCTGAAAGATTTAATTAAAACATTAAAGTCAAATAAAAGATCGTCATCTTGAAAAAGATTATGTATACAGCTTCCAGCAACCATGCTGTAAACTGTAGCGTGTCGTGCTCCATAGCTAAGGAAGACACTACAGATGTTGGGAAAGACCTACAGAAGAGGCTGGCAAAAAATGCTTAACAGGACAAATTAAATCACTTATCCACTCATGTTCATAAACTGGACATGCAAAGGAATATTTTTCCCTTTTGCAGTGAAGACTGACAATTTGAACTGTAACATTAAAACACGTGACAAGTGAAACGATGAGAAGTGCAACTCCCCTGAAAATTACAAATTCGGGTGATAATTTTGGGTTTGTGTAACGCGTTATTCCCCCCCCCATTTGGCACTAAAGGCAACCACGTTTTCAATTCCCATTAGTAGTGTGAACCAGCTCTACAAGTTTTTCCACGAACAAACTACCCTTATGTGGCAAGGAAAGATTGGTTTATAATTTATTTATGAATCAAAGCACACACAATTCCAGTTATTCTCAGGAGTGTGGGGACTTCTTGACTGGAAAGCCTACTCCCAGGTGTGGATTTTCAAACAACTCTCTGCTGGGCTGCTGATAGTTTACAGGTCATCGATCGAATTTGGCGAGTGTGGGATTATTCACAGCAAGTGAAGTAGAAAATGTCAAATTCTGAAAGTGGCTTAGCACAGACTATGAAATCCACAATGAGCTGCAGATCTTCTGTCTGCAGCATCGTCAGAAGTCATTATTTGTGGAGGCACGCCTCAAGCAGAATGCTTATTCACACTTAGTCTCTCTCTTTACTGCACTGGTGCTGGCTGACCTAGTTTTCATCCTTCAATATGACAAAGTTAGAAGTCACACAGAAAACCCCTCTTTCCTGAGGTTATAGAGAAGCCCACCTTTTAAAATCAACAGACAAAAAGCATTTCTGAAACCATCAAAAAGGAAAGGATGCTTATTGGCTGTTCTTAATACTAAGTGGCTCATTTCCTTCATACTATTCACACCTTTGTTGCTCTCGCCATCACTCCCTCTTCTCTCGTTTATGAAGGGTGTGGACCATAGTTCACACTTGGAGGTCACGCAGTGGGCTTGTCACACCAGTTTAATATGCTCTTATGTGAAAGCTCCCTCCTGAGTACCCAGGAGGGGGGGAAAAAAAAAAAAAAAAAACTACCATTATAATGGCTGCAACATGAACACCTAGTCTCCCAGAACCCCCACCCCCCAAGTGATGCCATCAAGACCCTAGGATGTGTATAATTGTCCCCTTTCTTTTTTTACCTCTTTGAACTGCAAATCAGGGTGCCCAAAAGGAAAGACAATTAGGAGCGAAGATAAGTAAATATGAAAGCGCAGCGTCTTCCCAATCCCCAAAGCACTTCAGAGATAACTGTGCATGTAAACCACAGAGTGCAGAAGTTAAAACACGAACAGGACAACTGTTAACTCTGCAGCAGTAGTACATAACATTCTTGTTTTTGCTCAAACCATCATCCTGGTGGCAGAAGATATTTTAAACAGTTTCACAGTAAACTCTTACATACCAATGATTAAATATTTTAATAAATTTAGGAGCCGTAGCATTGGGTACCATACTTAAAAACACCAGCACCAGTACCAGACTGCCAAAGCTACTGTGTTACAACAGCAGGCAATGTAAGAAAATTGTAATAATGGATGGGAGGCAAATAAAAAAAAAACCCTAGCTTTAAACTGTCAGCTTGTTCAGGTATAATTAAGAGTGGTTCTGTACTGTAGCCTTCAGTATAAACGTCTTGAGAAAGGTTTCTAAGAGGTGTAATACATATATTAGAGCTGTTTGTCTTTTAGATAATTAAAACCACTAGCATTTCTAATTGTATTTGGTTAATGAAAAGAGAATTAACATAATAAATATCAAATTTAGTTTGATGTGTTTAAGGGAATAACAAATTTCCAATTAATTTACGTCACAGTTAAAAAAATAAAATAACTCCATTAAAGCCAGCAACATGTTGCATTTTCTTTCTGCACTTCTGGGATTGTCAAATTTCATGTCTATGGAGTTAAAAGCTTTAATTATTAACGGCAGAACATATACTTTTATTTTAAATGTTACTCTGGGGTGATCACGGTACCAGTTTTTCATACCAGTGAAAACGAACAGAAGTGCATTTGATTTTGGCGTGATTTCGTAGTACCAAACGGTCGGAACGTGGTGGGGAACAAAACCACCCTTAGCTAACCTTAAGAAGCACCTCCGACAGAAAGCTCCAGATGATAATAAAATTTCACAACATAATGCAAATACAAGACAGCAAATCTGTAGAAGTGACATAACCATATGGTGTGGCAATACCCAATCAACAACAAGAATGGCATCAGCTGGTGTCAAGGGTTGAATTGCCTCAAATGTTTATCTGGAGTCGGAGTGCTCCAACTGTGCTAATCAGCGCCTCAAGTAAAATCTATTACAATGTTAACCATATCCCATAACATGTTGAGTTGTAAATTGTTTTTTCAAAAGATTTTTTTTTTTGTATTGGGAAAAAAAATTGCATTATTCCATGCATGATTTCAAAATATAAATGCTTTCACCATACAGAGACCCTGAAACAAAGTTTGTAGTTCAAATTTTAAAACAAGCACAACAGCAGTGAATAGTGTTTAACCAGCATGCTCTTTGACAGAGAAATGCAAATGTTATATTTAACTTCTAAGCCAAAAATCTGGCAAGGTCACACTGATGGAGCGTGAGCAGCAGGCGGCATTGTGGCAGCAGACACAAACTTGCGGCTGAAAGTTTGGAAGTCCGTTCTCAGAAGACAAGCATATCTTGGCAGCAGGGTAGAACATTAAGCTGCTTTAGTAAGTGTTCATCTGCATAATCACTGCGGATTTCTTAAAAAGTGTTTTCTGAACCATCAGCTACAAACCAAAATGTGCACGTTCCCAGGTGCGGGCGCGTGCACACAAAACCCCGTATATGATCACGTACTCTTCCCCCGAGCATGTTTGCGTTTGGTGTGACAGACGTGCGGAGCGGCACTTGGCTCTGCCGCAGACGGCATCACAGACAGAAGGCAGAACCCTCAGCAGCTGTGGCCTGTGCTACGGCGATCGGTGGCCCACGGAGCTGGGCTAAATCAGCATGACGCGGCACTGCCGGTGGGCATCGTCATGTACGGTGGTGGGTGATCAACAGGGGACAGACTGCCTGGGCACAAGGTGAGTAGAAGGGCACTGAATGGGAAAACCACTTTTACTACACAGTCACGTTTTTAATCATTTATCACGTGAATATTCATTTAAATAATGAGGCCTACACATGTACTGCATATACACCAATATATGCTTGGTTGTTGCCATCAATTACCTGCCCCCAACTGGGACATGAACCTAGGTAAAGAGTACACCTATATGACATACAAATCAGTGTGGAGAAACCTGGTGTCATTTATATTACCTGTACAGACTCGTTCACAAAGCTATACTATAACGGAATTTATTTTATATAGGTAAGGCATACTGTTTTCCACTCATTTAAAATAGGATGGAGGGTTAACTGGACCTAAACTAGCAAAAACTGGAATTGGAGGAATTACAACTCTACTGCATATACAGTGGTATGAAAAAAGCTAATTTTTCCAAGAAGTGTTTACAACATATTTGCATGTATGAAAATGTGGTCTTTGGTTAATATTCTTGCACTATTTGTAAATAACACCACTGCTGAAAAGTGTTTATACTACAGACATATTAATTTCTATATATAAATTGCTGCCAACATAAATGCTTGATATTCTCCTATTTGTATTATTAAATCCAATTCTTAAAATTTGAAGCAGAGGCCCAAAAACAGCTGAACATCATTAGAACATCATTAGAGTGTTACTTGGACGGCGCTGTCTTTTCTAAACATCAAAAACAAAGTGGTCTGGGATGGCAACAGGAGCAGAGATGTATGGCCATATTATACCAAGATCAAAAGAGCTCTTCAAGGCCTTCAAAGAAAGTTTGATTCCTGGGAATGGTTTTAAAGCCAATTTTAAGCTAATTATGGTCAATCACAATTCTGTCTAAATGGTGATCTACAAAGAAAAATTTCAAACCACTGCCATTCTCCCCTGACCAGGTAGGATAACCAAATTCAGCTGAAGAGCTGATGAGGAGGTGCTTTAGGAGGTTTTCATAAACCCCCAATTAGCATAAAGTGGGTTACAGAAAGTCTTTCCGTGTACGAGCCAACAGTCTGAAACAATTATGAGAGTTTACAGAATGAATGTACATGTACGACAGACATTTTCCTAGACAACACCTGATTGAAGATCAGGACTACTATGTGATGTAACAAAGTGAGCTGAGCAGATGAGGCTGTCTAACCGCAATGCCAGATACTACATTTAGCGCAAAAAAAAAAAAAAAGTCTTTGACCTTATATCAACCATCAAATGTGGCTGTGGATGCATTATGGTTTGGGTCTGTATTTCTGCCTTGGTACCCAAGTAGCCATCAAAAAGTCAACCAGGAATTCCATGCTGTAACAGAGAGTACTTGAACAGAATATGAAGCCATCTGTTTTAAAGCAGACTCTGAAATGTAAGTGGACCTCACAGCTAGACAATCACCCAAAACCCCGAATATCATCAACAAAAGAACCACTCAAAAAAAAAAAAATGGAGGTTTATGGGCTGGACAAGTCAAAGCCCATAGTTTATCTGCACAGAATTTCTATGGCAGGGGACCTGAAGGGGGTAATATATGCAAGAAAGCCCTGAAACATCTTGCATTTGAAGGACTGACAGCCAATTACAATAAACGCCTATAAGAAAATGCCTGGAAAAGAGGGCAATACCAGAGATTAGAGTGAAGACACTACACTTCCCCCCCCACCAGCAAATGACTGCTGTTCTGCCCTTTAGAACAGTACTAACATTTTTACTTTGATTTTACTGAAATTAATACTTTTAGTTTTGTTTTCATTCATTTTAGGGCTAGATTTGTTACCATTACTAACAAAGGGTGAAATTTTAAAAATCAATTTTTTGCACCATAATTTATTAAAACATTTATATTTCTTAGACCAATGTTAATTAAAACTAATAAATGTCAAATGCTGCAATAGTACATTCGAGCTCCAGTTAAATGAGTGAATGTGACTCAGAGCGTATGTTTTGATGCTGTGTACCAGATGATCAATTTTTATGAGGCAAGATGGAAAACCTAAAAAAAACCGAGTGCTTTTTCTTTATGAACTGATTTCAATATGTTCATTTGGCATTATACAATAGTTTTAGTTTAGTATTTTTGCAACCTGTCATTTCATTTTAATCAAATTAATTTTTAATGTGTATTTTTTGTGATACTTGTATATGATAATAATCCTGATCCTGGCTGAACACCAAAGGCAGATTTCTACTAGAATGGTTCAAATTTATTGAATCCCCAGAATGCAGTTCATTTCCATTTCCTATTGATGAAGCATTCATTAATACAGATGTTCATTTCCATGTTTACCATCCTTCCTTTCTCACAACTTCAATACTCTGATAATAAACTGTGCCAGATAATTTCTTCAGGCATTGTAAGGGGGGATGTCCTGAATTAGTCAGGTATCCCAGAGCTGGACAAGGACCATAAGGTTAATCATCACCTTAGAGGGCCTATGCTAAGCCTTTTTCAGGGGCCCAAACTGTCTAGCTACACCCCAGAGCATCCTGGCATCTAGCGCTGCCACATCTCAGCCATTCTGTCTAGTGCCCCACATACTCAGCCTGACAACAAATGGGTGGCTAAAAACAGGACGAAGCCAAAACCACATTTGAAGGCATCATAAATACGCAAACAAGGCAAGCCAGATGAATAAATGGCCCACATAAAAAGTAACTGAAAGAAAATTTCAAAAGTCCATTTAGCTCATAAGCGGCACCAGTCCTAATATCCACTGCCTGAGTACAGGAAGAGTACAATGTGAAAAGGGGTGCAATTCCGAGAGCCCTAAAACGTGTGTGACGTTAAAATTACAGAATGGCATTAGGAGGGTTAGGGACTTTTTACTGGTTTATTTCAGCTGTTGTACTGATGTACTAAGTGCGAAAAAACATGGAGTATAAAACTGTGCATGTAGATATTTACTACATACAAGATGGACATTTATTAGATGGACCAGCATCACACTGTAAATTACATCCCTCCCTTACATCCTTCCAGGTTACTGTCACAGATTTTAATTACGAGTTCTTGCAAATGAGTAAACGGCCAAAATGCTTTCAGTACCTCACCCATGACATACACTCGAAGGTAAAGGCCACAAGAATGTCTGAATTCAACTTAAAACGCTACCATACAATGTCACACACGCTTAAAAAAAAAAAAAAAAAAAAAAAAAAAAAAAATGAAACGTGCTGTAATAAAAACGATCACTTTGGGACATTTTTTTTTTTAAAAAACATGCTCTCTTGTACATTTGGATCAAATAAAAAGGCCTTCTTGACCATGAAGTGATAGGTCATATTTTCCTCAGATAAATTCAGCCTTACAGCAACGGGGCCTTCATCAGCAGCTGTGCTCTCTGTCAAGAGGACAGGGTTTAGAACTCGTCATGCCATATGCCCAAACTCCCCCTGCTCAGGCCTGTCACAGATCATTGGTTTACACAAAACCCATGTGTCCAGCACCAAACTTGCTCACAACACCTTTCAAAGCCATACTCATAACGCATTTAAATCAGAGTCTGACGAAAGAGAGCCAAATTTGCAGTATAAATTCGTTAAAAATTGTGTGCCGCATTAACTTGGCTTGGAGTAGAAACGGGACAACTTTGCATCCACGTTCTACTAAACGATGCAATGCAAAAAAAGCGTGTATTAAATCAAGAATAAGAAGTCTATTGCAGCTCGTTCAAAAGAAGCTTTTACAATGTAAAATTTTTGCATTACACCTTTAATTATTCTTTATGCATTATGCTTCACATTCTTAAAGAAGAATGGATTGTACAACGAGTCATTGATTTAACAATAACAAATGTGGAAAATCATCACTGTTGTCTGGCACCGTATCAATTTGCTCTTATTTTTCTATAGCAGTGTCCACAGCTTTCCTTTGTGTTCAAGGTTCTGAAAGATGTTCCTCACTCCAGAGGGCAGAAAGAGCAGAGTTACAGGTACAAGGTACAATAGATGCAACGTGGACAGAGAAAGAGGGAATGAGAATGGAGAGATGACTGAATGTGTAGGGAAATGGAAAAAGAGGAGACAAAAAGAAAGACAGAGAGAGCCATTAATGAATCCTTCTGAATGGTTTTCTCTGAAATTCAGCACCATTATGACCTATAGGATAGACGGAGTACATTCTGCTGTTTCTGAACTATGTCAGAATGCTGCACCTCTGCATCACTGTACAAGTCTGCAGCAGGGATATATGTGGAACAAGGAGCATTCTCGATGGAATGACTGCAACCTCCATTAATGATAATGGGCCTGAATTAGGAGCCAGAACAAACACACCGGATACTGCTCCTTTCAATGCATCACAACAGCATGGTGGGTCATAGAGACTGCTATGCCTTACAGTATAATAATGCCTACACGCTACATGATTTCTGGTCGCCAGCTCAAGCCAGCGGTTACAGGACATTGTGGTCACACTCCCATGTGATCGCGCAGTGTGAATTTGTCTAATTGGGCTTGCCAACTGTTGCCGATACTCAGGAGATGTATAGTGCGTTTCAAATCTGGACTGATGCCACGTGACTGACTGAACAGCAGCCAATGAGAGGAAGAAACATTCCCTGTCTGGCCTCCTGTAATCACTCAACAACAACAACAATATTCTTCTTCATCATCATCATCATCATGGCTAGGCAACCTACAAAATGTGTGCCAGTCTGATGTGCCGCAACTATGTATGTTGGAAGGCACAGGTGAAAATTTAAAATTACAAAAAATAAAGTGGTCTTCCACAATAATTCAAGAAATAATTTAGAATACCTTCTATATTTAAACTACGAAATGACAAATGCTCAAGCGCAGCATTCACAAGAGCCTGTCGAGAGCCAGACTTGCAGTCTGGATTTTCTACAGTAAAGGGTTCAGTACTGAAGCATTCATTGATCTGCTGACAAGTCAATGAAAATGACTGACTATCATTTAAACTTTATTGCTAATTTAGCTTTAGAGCTGACTCTTCTGGTCCCTTCTTTTAGGAAAGTCACATCTCTAGCTGTTGACACGTTTTATTGCATGTCTTTTCACACGAGGGCAGTACTCAAGTTCCAGTCATTTGTTTCAACGAAGTTGTGCAAAGGAATATGGATTCATCCACAGAGGGGATCAGGCAGTATGCACCCTTCGCTGTGGACAACAAAATTCAGAGGCAAGTGTTTAACTAAAACACTAAATGAAATGCCTCCCTTCCATCTTTTTTCTTTTTAAGCAAAACACACCCTGCATGTAATTATTATGACTATGTATTATTGTAATAACTGAATGAAAATGAACGAACACACACACACACACACACACACACACACACACACACACACACACACACAATCTGGATTGCTTGCATGGTGGAGGAAGATCAGCAACAAGCTTTATGCAAGCTCTCTACACTCCATGTCAAACCTCTGTGTTCATAATTTCGGACATCGCTTGTGATTTCTGCCGAGGACAGATCATGTAGTGTCAATCACCGTGTCGCAGACCAGTCCTGTGGCGTGTACACCTCACTCCATCACATACTATCATCCAACTGAACACCACATGATATGAAGTGGACAATGATTTAAAACCTTAGAGAATCATGTGGTGGGAACAAGGTTTAAGACCGAGTAAAGGACACAGAAAACCAACTCACTGCTTCTGACCACCATGGATTTCTGTTTGCAAATTCCAGATAATTACCCCCTCAAACTCAGTAGATCGGGGCACTAAACTTCAGCAAACGCATTAATTCCCCACTGTTATTTTCATTGCATACGTTCCACCATTCCACCTCTGTGACCAACACTATTTATACTTAAAGTGAAAGCAAGTATCTAGCCACAATAAACACCATTACTTTCAGTCTGTGCCTCAGGTGTTTTTTCCTGGTTTTAATATAGCCACAATATAACTGCATTGCATTAAATAGCTAAGATGCAACCAGGATTTATTGTCTGCATCATATATATATTTTTTTTTATTTCATGCATATGTGCCATACAATATATGTCATATAATGCATTTCAGAAATTGCATAAGATTCTTAGACACATCAGAATGTTAAAAATTAACGTCTCTGCAAGTACTGGGGGGGGATATGTCATCAGGACGCAGAAGACATAATATGACAATGTCTTGTCTTTTTGATATCCTGCTGTCTTTCAGATAATGGTTTTTAAACTTGCTTTTTGCAAAAAAATAAATTTAAGTCTAAGAAAAGAACCCACAGCCATGCACAGATGCTGCACTCAGCCATCCCAAAGGCAGGCTGAGAGGATGCTTTCTGGTAAGTGTGACAGAGCTTCACAGTGCCACAAGCCATATAGGAAAAGCAGGTAAAACATGACCTGAAAATGTCGAGGCAAGACGATCCACAATGATCTAGTTTATCAGCAACCCCCGCGTCTCGTGCAACACATCTACAATAAACCTAAGCACACAAGCCTAAAGTCCCAGCTGAAGACAAGGGGGACGCATTCCACTACAATTACAGGCAGTTTTTCCAACACGCTCTGCAGAAACACTCAGTCACGCTTAATCACTCCTTTTACCGATCGACGCCCAGATGACAAAGCACACCATTTCATTACAAATTTTACATTCGCAGCGTCGAGCCTCGCATGATTTGCAAACATTATCGACATCCCCAGTTTGGCCTGTTTTCTACCATATTCCTCTAGTGAGTGATGACATTTTAGCATTTGGTCAAAAGTTTCAATTTATTTCAGAAATGCAAGGCCAGTTGACCCAAAGTTCCATATACATCTATATATACCATTAAGAGTTTCTTTACCACAAGACACTATACACAGAGCAGACATTACCATGTTTAAACAGTACAACGACAGAAATACCTGTCTTCATTCCATTACAGATAAGATGCAAATTTCCAAACATAAAAAGAAGGAAATGGGCATGTCAACAGAGCAATGTCATGTGGCACTCTGCACGTTCTTTCAGCCTGGATCCAGAGAAAAGCTTAGACTGGCCATAATACAGTTACATTATAATAATGGTGGACTGAACTTGATGGTGATAGCTGGACTGTTACTGATACTGGCTGGCAATATAGAATTGAATCCTGGATCAGGAAGCTCCAGAAACTCGAGAATAGTGGCAAGAAGAGAAAGAGTAACAAAACAGACCACACTATTCTCCAGGGCTGCAGCATTATATCCGACTGACACCAACATTCGCACACTGAATAAGTCTCTTCAGCAAGAAGTTAATGATCTACGGATGCTGGTAGACAAATGAAAAATAGATAAATGCATGCATGTGACTGAGAGACTGGAACGCAAAAATATGGAATTACAAGAACAATGCGATAGTATTGAAAAATCAAAGTAGACGAGATAATCTCGTCTTTTACGATATCCCGGAATCAGAAAAGGAAAATTGGGCCGAATGTGAAAGGAAAATGAGGGATAGTGTTGCTCAACACTTTGAGATCAGTAAAGCTACGTTTGCTGTAGATCTGCCAATAGAACACATCGTATCGGTCAATTGTCACTGTCGACTGATCCAAGCACAATACTTTTAGTGTTGCTTTACAAAAGAAAAAAATATCATCTTTTATTAGTGGTAAAAAAAAAAAAAAAGTGAAAAATTAAGTTAATAAAATATGTCAAAATAACAAACAATGGTGAAAGACTGATCGACAAAATGGATCGATCCCAACCAAAAGAAATCTTTGGATTTATTTCTTCAGATAAATCAAACAGCAGCAACAACAGATTTGTGTTTGTACAAGAATCATAAATTCAGTGCTGTTCTCATGGTTGTACTACTTTGATTAATTGCAGTAGTGTACAGGAAGGTAATTCAGCATTATCAACAGCAAACATTGTTGCTGGTTTGAGATACTGAACTGATATTCAGTATCTCAAACCTGGGGGCTCAAACAAACTTGAAAACAGCAACGCCACATGTTAAGTTCAGGTATCACATGTGATAGCATGCTGTTGCCTTGACAACCAGGACACAGATGTCCGAAAGGCAGACAGGCAAATAAGACTGTTTAGACAACAAACTTTGCATAAACCCCTCTCTACTTCCCTTACTGGTACACCTGCCATGACCAGGGGAAATATCATTTGCAGAATGGCTTCGAATTACAGACATATGAAAGCACTGATCACAGATTATGAAATATGCAAAGGTGGCAAAAGCTGTCCAGACAGCTCATACTAGGTGGAAATACAGGCTCTGCGAGTAGAGAAAAAAAACCACTAAGGGGAAAAAAAGATAGGATATAATGGATAGAACAACTCAAAATTTCAAAGTGACTGATGACCTTCAGAGCACATACCTTGTATATGTTAGCGGCAATGTGTGAAAAGCAGGTAATGCATAGAATGCCTAGGAAAGCTATAGAATACCTAACATTTTTAGGGAAGGCATTGTATACATTCATTAGGCATCCCATACAATGCCTTCTTTCCACACACAGCCAGTAATGTATACACACACTTACATATGCATACACAGTATAAACTACATGTATCTACTCCAACCTTTACTGAAAATTACCAAATTAACACAGCTTTAAGACATTGGTCTTAAGCCTTTTGTTAAATTACATCTACAATGAGAATGAATACATGCATAATTATATAATTAAGAACCTACCCCAATCTGCTAACACCTCCAACCAATTATTAGTCAGTCATAGCCACTGTCTCAGCGGTTTCTGCCAGCACCTCCTCCTCTTATGCAACCATATCAACGACGCTAACTTGCAGCATCAAGAACCAAACCAACAAATACAGATGCATACTTTACTGCCAGTAAACACCACACACACACACACACACACACACACACACACACACACACACACACACACACACACACACACACACACACACACGTCATTTAGAACTCTAGAATTTAAAACTACCACGACGCAACCAAGTTGAAGCTCTGATTCGTTTCACTTCGGCTCAATTTAGCTTTTTCCTGGCCATTTCGAAGCTTGTCAGACTCACACTCTTCAATCAGCCCTCCATGCACGAACACGATGCCCCCAAACGGAAGCACAAGTCAAGTTTGAGGCCTCGTGCCTTCAAAGGGCGGAGATCATTGAGTGAAATGCTGGTAACGAGGATATGCTTAGCTGTAAAGGCTTGTAACGTCTCTGCAATCTGCGAGCACAGAATCCCGCTGACATTCTTGCGGCTTCAAGTGCCGCAAAAGTAAAAGCGTGCCACCCACGGAGGGTGGGAAGGATGCTTGTTTGTGCAAGACAAGGGACAAGTGTGCGATAATGAGGGCAGTATGCAAAAGTGCTTGCACCTCTCAGCTATTTTCCACTGAATTTAGGTGAAGACAAGAAAAAAAAAAAAAAAAAAAAAAAAGTTGTTCTGTTCCATACCCATGATTCCAGGGGGTATAAGACCCTGTACTACAGGCGTTCAAACTACTCTGACAACCTGAAGTCATAGTGCACGGCAGGTAATTATTTTTGGCATTAGTTCATGAGTATGAATTCTTTGAGAGGAGCTGTTAGTGCTGATATTATTGTGAGTGAGTCTTTCTACACTGAGGTCATGTCTCATCTTCAATTCAGCAGCATATGGCTCTGTCTGGCTGTTTGACAGTTGGAGAGGTGGGGGAGGGGCTGAAAAAGGTAGAAGATAAAAAGTCTCCTCAGCTCAAAAGCCTGTGAAGGATGGTCATATTCATAGCAGTGACACAGCTCTTTTACAGCCACAATGTCTGTTATGCACTTATTATGCACCATTAGAAAAGGTCCAGCAACATTAGAATGTATTACCACATACTTCAGGTTGCCCTGAGACTCTCAACCATGTAGTTTTAGTGTTTCTTAATGAAAAGCTGAACATGCCTTATGACACATCAGCTTCCATGAAATATTGCATGCAACATCATAGCCTGTAAACAGTTTAAAATGTTCTTGCACATGACATACTGTGCCAATAACGAAACGATAAAGACAACCCCAGGATTAAAACACCCGTTTTTAATGCCCAGTACAAGTTTTAAAAAGCTTGCCATTTTGACAGCGTCAGCAGCAGTTGTCCGATTAACTCGATAAGCGTTGTTATCGAGAGCTGTCGGGACTAAGCCACTCCGATGGTACAGACATCGTGCCCTTTAACTAAATCTTTCACTGTCCTGCAAAAGCAAACATTTCACTGCGCTTCCATGCTGCGGCTGCACAGCATCTCCATCTAACCTTCTCCAACTGGCAAATGCCAACGTGGTCTGTTAGCTGGGACTCAGCTCCTCTGCCCGGCTCTTACAGCATCAGCGGCCTTCGTGCTTTTAGGGAGGGGAGGTGCTAGTGAAAAGAGCAGGCCTGCCAAATGTCAGATGCAGCGCACTGACCTTTAAACCTCTAAAAACACCAGAACATGGTGGGTCCTGGACGCAGGAGATATCAGGGTCGAGGAAGCAAGAGGAATCATTATCGGATGGCTGCTCATTCAAATCCCAGGCAGGAACCTGAGATGTGCAAAAAATTTCAGTGAAACAAAAAAAAGGGGGGGGGGGGGGGTTGGGTACCAACAGCAAATGATTGTCCTTCTGAGCTCCCAAGCTCATAATGTTCAATACTAGGGCACTTCAAAAACAACGAAGCTCCAAACAGACCGTTGATCCATAAACCCATCACTATGCTGCCACGCATTCCACAGTCAACCTTTGGAAATACAGATTTCTGCATAAATCACCATATCAACAAAGTTAAGCTTTGAAGTGCACCATTTACTGAAAGCAGTTCCTTTTTTGTTGCCAGAGAAGCGTTTGTGATCGTCTAAGACGGAATTGAGAAGCGTGTGGTTCCCGCCCCCCCGTTTGAAACCTTTGAGAAAAACAAAAACAGACTAAATGACACAATGTTGACTTGGTGGGGGGGGGGAAATATATATAGCACAGTAATATAGGTACAAAAGGCTTGCTATTTAGCAACAAGAGACATGTGATGTTTAAGGAGGTTATATATCATTCTATGAGCAAAAATGAAATAGCAAAAACAGCAAACAAGAGCAGGACTGTATACAGACAGTCTGCCACCGTCTTTGGACAGTCATCTCAAAATCAGACAGCATTTTAAAAGTTGAAGATCATTCAATCCTTCCTGTGGGTAGAACAATTACATACACACATATCTGTTTTGTCAGTGTGCTACACGGGCTTTGTGCCCCGTCTAGGACGTACCCTGCCTAGCACCCTATGTTGCCTGGGATAGGCACCATATCGCCTACAGCTGGTAATTGAACGCCACAGATATATTTCTTATTTACATGTTATTACGGGCATTTATTTACTCAAGGATACATATTCTGGACTGTTACCCAAGACCACCCAATTACCTGGACTCCAAGTAACTGCACTCTTTGCACACTGAATTTGTACCCATTTTACTTCTGCATGCTACCTTGTCCTCTCATTCCTGGACAGTAGACCAGTCCTGCCTGGTTAGACAACTCAATTTTCTGGGCGTCTCTTAGCAATTGAGCCATTATTTGATCATTTGAACTCATCAAGCTCTCCAATTGATCAAATTAGCCAACCAAGGGCTGTACAGAAAGAAAAAAAAAGAAAAAAAAAAAAACCGAGAAAAGAGGGAAAAGTGTCTTGGAAAACACTGTTCCACAAAGGAGGGCGCCCCTCTTGTGGAAGATAAATACCCTGCCATCAATCACAGGCCAATTTAGCAATTTTTCACACCTATCTGACTACTTAAGAAAATGATGTAGGGAGAGAGTATGAGAGTAGTCCTGGGTGGACAAATGCTGTGAGTAAGCCTGTGACACAGTTTCTGAATCCTGTCATTTAACTGTAATCAACACCTACCATCACAGGAATCTGAGCCCATTATTTGTCACGTGCACAGCCAGAGGTGTATTGTACTGATAACGTTCCATCCGGGATTGCCCCCTCGCTCCGTAAACATTATGATAGAAAATAAATCTAACCACGTATGTAGTGAAAATACCCTACTCTTCTCCCAAATAGAATTAAGAAAAGAGCATGTAATAAAAACAAAGACAGACAACACCAATGTAGGTGAAAATGAAGGTGAGGGGAATGTTACAAGTATGTTGGACAGGGACCCAAAATGGCTCAGGGAGGAGGTGCAAATAGCCTGCGGAAAGCCTTGCAGCAGAATAGCAGAATGCTGGCCTGGTGCAAACCTTTGATGGCCACGCTGCCACATCGTTGACTACTTCAGGGTTCCCATGTGTCACTAGCAGACAGGCAAGCCAGGGGAAATCAGCACTTTCTGAGCAAATTAGCCGAGTAAAAGTGCTGAGCTCTTAATTACATCAACTTAAAAACTGAATTATATGCAAACAGCGCCGAATGCAATAACTAATACGCATCAAATTGCTTTCACTTCCTCCATCGCTGTGCATTCATTAAAGATGGGCCGGATTATTTTAATGGGAGTATTACATACAGCGCAACCAAGAGGCAGCACGGGAGACCGGATGCATTGGTTTATCACTCAAAAATGTGCACAGAAGTGTGTTGCTGAGGAAACAAAAACTGATGGAACAAAGTAATTGTTTGCTTCATTTCCCTGAAGCAATTTTAAGAAGCGTGCAGGCTCTGCCACTTCTCTGGATCAGCAGGTGTGTCTGTTTGCTCAGAGTTAACTTCCCAAATCAGCTCCAAAAGACAGTGTGAAGGATCACAACTGAAGTGTTCCTTGTTCTCAGATTCACAGAAAACAGCCTAAAGGTTCAACATACTAGGAGAAACTCATACTGTACCTTAATGTTAAGCATCTAAAATTGTATTCCTCAAAAAAGTATGCACATGCAAACACATGCAAAATTATGCATTCCCTCTCTTAAGCAGTGAGGTACATCTAATACAGAAAATATATAAACAAACTTGCTGAATTTATACATCAAGTCTAAAAGTTTAACTATGGATTCATAGCCAAGCTATCTTGCAGTTCTACGTTCTCGACCTTCTTCTCCACATTTGATCAGTAGTACTCTATGTCAGGGTTTCCTTTCCTTGTTTTATCCTCTTTAGAATAGTGTCTGGTACTGCTCAGATCTCCTAAGGTAAAGAACCGTCCCAATGCTATTCCTAATGGGCAAAGGTTTTAGTTGACTGTCTTCTTAAACTTGGGAGCACGCGCACACATGCACAATTAAGCATGGACACCCTTAGTATAGAAAAATCTGCACTCCTGTTCTGGTGCGTCAAGAAAAAGGAGAAAAAAAAATTATAAATCGTCAAGTTATTTTCAGTCTTGATGATAAATGAAGAGGTTCTGTGAGGGAGTAGGGGTAGCAGTCCCAAATGCTTGTTAACAGCAACACACCAGCCTATGCCGGCAAGCTGGTCTGTGTCTCCGACAACGTCTGGGATTTTGAATTGATCTACAGCTGCAGGGACATATTCACGGGAGTCTGATGATGGTGAGACCTTCTCTGAGAAAGAGCATGTGTGCTCACAAGCAGCCAAAAATATTTTTGCTGTTAGACTGGCTCTATGCACACCTCAGAGCTAATGACATGGCAAAAAAAAATGCTGGAAACATATCAAAGTATGCTTTTAAATGTGTGCATATACCGCACATACTTTTAGAGCAGGTGTGTGTGTGTGTGTGTAACACTTGGTATGTACTGTAAAATAATGAACTAAAGAAATCCACTAAAGGGAACTTACTAAAGCAGACTCTGACAAAGGCCCCGTATTGGGCAGAAGCTCCTGTCCCCTTTAGCAAGGTTCCCTTCTCCCAACCCTGGCTGTCATGGAGACTAGCGGACTACAGAATGCATTGGTTGGAATAAATCCAAGGTAACAGTAAGTCACCCCAGATAAGGACATCCATTTGGCAAATACACAAGAAATCAGATGAGTAGCCATGGATACTAAATGTTGTGGACCATTTAGACCTTGTCAAGACAAGCTTCCTCATGCACATACATCCGCAGTTCCAGAAAGAACACACGCCAATTAAGAAACTGTTAAGTAGTTACTTTAACTACAATGCTACATAGTGTACAAACTAGAATCCAAAAAACACCCAAATGCTTTGGATCAGACAGTTAAAAACGTTGCATTTCTCCTTTGTCCTGCATGCTCTGGAACACAAAAAACAACAGGGTTGTTAAAAAGTCCTCTTTCATGCTATTCCTCTGCATTTCACCTGACCGCCTGCAACAGTCTTGCTCAGCAACACCCACGGCCATAAATATGGGAAGGAGGATGAGTAAATGTCAGTGCCAGGGACAATCCTTTATGGTCATCCTCTGTGCATCTCCCTTGCAATGGGACACAGTGCAGTTTGTTCATTGAGACCAATGGCAATATTCCAGATTCACAGATAGCCAGGTATAGTAAACAAAAGCTCATATAATAGGAAGGAAAGAAAAGAGGACAGGGTGCAGGCTCCACCATTCCATATCATGGCTTCAAGACTACTTCCTGAACTCTGACGACCTCCAACTGACCATCATCTCTAATAACTACCAAGCTTCTAGCTACACAACACCATCATTACTCCTTCACACCTGTCCCCCCACCCCAGACAACTAGAAAAATCTCAGTAGCAAAATGCTGAATCATTGCTCTGTTCAGCCGCAATGGATGAAGAGACCAGTGCTCCCTGAAGAACCCGGAAACATCTCCACAATGCGTTGGAGCACACCCAACAAACTGTGCCTATTCTTAATGAAACGCAGGAACCCGCTCAGAAATCATCCGCCTGCTTCATTTCTGATGCACGTGCGAAGCTTGCTGACACAGCCTGACTGTCCCTGCAATTATGCACCAACACTGATCAGCATTTACAAAGGCTGTTTTTCTGAACTCGTTTCAAACGATGCATAAACTTTACCATTTCTTCCATAGAAAAAGCACATAAACGTCACTGAGCAAGACTGCCAGTTATATAAACAAAATGAAAAAGCTGAGATTCTTTTCACGTCGCCTTACAAGCCTAGCATTTCGTATCCCCACACACGCACGCAACTCGTTTCCCCAATGTAACTATTCCTGGAAATGGCGTTTATTTCAAAAACATGGATAATAAAACAGTAATATTGCAGCTGTTTACACGGCCAAAAAAAAAAAAAAAAAAAAAAAAATTCACAAAATGACACAGAGCAACCGTTGCGGTGCGCCAGTAAGGACCGCAAAACAAAAGTAAGCTGCAAAATTTTTGTCTCCTTCTCGTGTTACGGCAATACGTTCTTAAATGGCGAAACGTGCCACGCGAGATCTTCGCTGATGATCCCCTTTCCGTTCTCCGCTCTGGGGACGTACATCTTGTACGGCCCGCCAACCACAGTCTGCGTTCTGTCACTGCATCGTGTAGACTCTGAACTGGCTTTTTTTTGATAGGCGACATGAAGCATTCAACACAGATGCCACTGATTGGAGGCTTTCAGTTTCAGTTCCCCTCAGACCCCTGGTTTACCATGTTACACATCAACATTACCAGCTCACCTGTATAACTACCATAGATGATCACGCCAAATACATGTGTTGAACTACTGGCAGTACTTCTCCTTCCTTCACTATATAAACAAACATTAAATACTAGACTGTAACTTGCTCAGTTATCAAGTCAACCAACTGCAAGGTTGCACCTTCCATATGCCCTATATATCGCTTACCACATTTTGAGCATTTTGCTTTTTAATGTTTTGATAAACAGGGCCTCAATGTTCATGACCCAGATAAGTGAAAATCAACACAGCAAATATACGTAACACAAGGAACACAGTACATGCACACAAGAAAGGTTTATAAGAATATTATTTGGTAAAGCCTACACTGAGAAACTACAGAAGGGTGCCTTTAATCAACAGTGCTGAAAAGCACAGGAGAAGTAACATTTCCCAGATCAAATTAAAATGAAGCATTAAAAAAGAAAATCTTCCTCATCGCTCTTGAGAGTATATATGCATGTGCGCGCACACACGCACCTCACCTAGATAGCTGCAGGTTGTTGGTGGTCCATCTATTAAGCAATTCTTTGTATTTGAGAGCCATTTCTCTTTCAATGTCACTGCAAGTTTTGAAAGTAAAATGAACTGTCCATTGCAAAAGATGACAAAAAAAAAAAAAAAAAAAAATTGATGGGGAAAGAGTTGGGGGTGGGGTGTCTACTTGTCAGGAAAAGCAGACCAATGGATGCGGAGAGAAAAAATGAGAAAAACCAGCCTGAGAAATGGTAGTCCCTGTGTCAGCACTAGGACAGACATCACGTCCCCTCTGCCCGCTTGGCAGGTGACATTTCAGGGGCACCTGAAAGACTGAAAGCCCATTAATAAAGGATTTGAGCCAGCAGACAGTAACAGATGTTTTAATTTAAAAGTGGGTCAGATGTCCTACTTGCTAACCACTCAACGCAATGCTACTCAAACAAGCATTTCCTCAGAAGCACCTGTCAAAATAGCTTTGTGGGGTGCAAGGGGGGGGGAATCTAAATATCTTTATATTAAAACAAGAATTTAACCAAACAATGTGAGAGGCATAGTTCAAACGGACCAAAAAAAAAAAAAAGAAAAAAGATACTCAACTTATTTCATAAACTAAACAAAGATATTTAGCACAGAAAGCAGCATAAATTCCATAAAACACTGCAATCTAGAAAAAAAGCCATTAAAGCTTACGAGCAAAACACGAAGGTCAGACAGATTTTCCTCACCAGCACAGCCTCCCTACAAAGCTAGATTTAGTCTCATACCTTTCACCTCCAGAATAGGTGAAATTTTAATCACCTACTCTGCCTGGCAACTTGTACCAGTATTTCTCACCTTCCTGCAGTCCTCACCTTCGCGCTTCCTGCGTCTAGAGGAAGACGTTTATTTCACAGCATCCAATCACACCAGACCCACGCTGTCTGCTTTAAAATAACTGCCCACTGACGCCTGCTATTCCAGCCAGTGCCTGTCTACAGTTTGGTAATCAGCAAGAGCTGGCTGGCTACATCAACACTGCAAAAATACATTAAGAAAAACTGAATTCGCACAGGTTCAGCTCCAGCTCCACGGATGGCCATTTATTTATAACAGCTTCCAACATAACCTTTGGCTACCAAAGGTCATAACTGACTTTTAAAGGGCAAACACCAAGTAAAGCAAACCTGTGCTATCATAACTATTTGCTTTCCCTTAATGCGCTTAACCTATTCTCATAAGACCCAACAGACAAAAAAAAAAAAAAAAAAAAAAAAAAAAAAAAAAAAAAAAAAAAGAATTTTTATTTTTAAATTATAAAAAAAAAGGAAAATTTAAAAAATGGTTAAAAATTTTTAAGTTTAAAAGGGGTGA
>JABJVR010047496.1:0-65611 GCA_025773905.1 Chitala chitala | reverse complement strand
AAACCTGGAGCCCATCCCAGAGCACATAGGGCGCAGGGCAGGGGACACCCAGGGCAGGGCGCCAACCCACCACAGGGGAGGAAAAACGAATAGATAATATTCAGTCAGGACACTGCTGGACAATATTTAACTATGAAATTAAATTACCAGAAATAAAAGCAGTCTGATTTGCTTTTATTGTAATATGTATTTTTGTATTATGTTACATATAGTTAGAAGATATTGAAACCAAGAAAACATGACTATAGTTTGATGTAAATCAGTTGAATTTCCATTTCAGTATTTGTAACATTGCAGCCCACCAACAATCTGCTATAAGTTGTGACTGCTGATGTTTATCATGGCACAGTTCATAGTTTGGAAATATTGATATTACAGTAAATGTCTCAATGTGCAGACCATTTATACATGGTGTGAAAGGATGTACTGGTAATTCTAATGTGTAATGCTGGAATAATTATGTATCCCATTTGTAGTTGTGGTTCATGTCGTAGTGTTCCATGAGTCACTTGGATATGATATTGCCAGGATGACCCAATGATGATGTAACAAGAGTTTTCTGTTTTGAGCTCATATTTGTCCATGTGGCAGCTTTTAGGGTGGCCTAAAAAAGCGACTATTGTGCTGTAATAAAAAAGTAAAGTAAGTTTTAAATTCTTTTTCAGGATTTGTAGTTGGTCATGCTGGACTGCTGGAGACCCTTCTCATGCTGTGTGTGGCCTACTTCATAATTTCCTTGACCATCCTGTCTATCTGTGCCATCTCCACCAATGGTGCGGTACAGGGGGGAGGAGCTTACTGTATCCTTGCCAGTGGGGGATTCCACCAGCTGACAGAGATAAAAGTTGTTTATAGTTTCACGCATGTACATTTAAATGGTCACAAGGTATTTGCCCATGTCTTTTTCTTTGAGAAATGAGAATTTGAGAAATTTCTGTAAATGAAATGACTACTGTTTGCTGTTAGTAAAGTGTGAAATTGTAATAGAGAAATAGATGTAAATTGGCTGTTACCACAACTAGTCCCAGAGAAACCAGAGTATATCTTGCCAATGGTATTATTCAACATAAAACTAGGTGTCTTACTAGCAAAATGGCTAAGGTTCCCATGGTAACCATGAAGTAAGCAAATAGTGTACAGTGCAACAGAAACATGAATGCTTGACAATATGCACTTCAGACATGATCAGCCGGTCACTGGGACCTGAGTTTGGCGGTAGCATTGGGCTCATGTTTTACCTGGCCAAAGTGTTTGCATGTGGAGTGTATGTGCTTGGACTGGTGGAGGGCATACTGGATGTCTTTGGCCAGGACCCAGGTTAGTGCATCTTTAAGGTTTCTATGGTTGTACCTTTGGCTGCATTTCCTCACTGCTCAGACTACCTTAGTTTTTTAGCCATACCAGATGACTATCAGCATCAGATTCTAATTATTCTTATTTCTTATTCTGGTTTTATTCTGAACCCTTCTTGAAGTTGCCTTCAGGTAATAAATGTGTGTCCTTAACTGCTGTAATGTCAGTTTTCATGGCAAATAAACATGCCATAAAATGTTGGTAAATTATGTGCAGTTTAGTTTTAAACTTTCATTGTCCTAATCTAGCCAGCAGTTTAATGTGCTGCCAGTTTTTTTTACTATTGAAAAACCATAATTG
The DNA here is from genome assembly GCA_025773905.1 of Chitala chitala. Classification (NCBI taxonomy): domain Eukaryota; kingdom Metazoa; phylum Chordata; class Actinopteri; order Osteoglossiformes; family Notopteridae; genus Chitala; species Chitala chitala. The sequence continues at coordinate 63,958 of JABJVR010047496.1, read as the reverse complement.
TATAGTTTATTAACAAAATAATTGTGAGCATATCACATTTAAATGTTTGCAGTGGCAGTAAGTGTAACCCCCCCGGTCTGTCCCTCATGTAGCTTCCCAGGTGTCGGCGGGGGTGCGTGTGCTGCCCCAAGGCTACTGGTACACAGTGCTGTACGCGTCAGCGGTGTTAGTCCTCTGCCTGCTCATCTGTCTGGTGGGGGCACACATCTACTCCCGGGCTGCCTTCATTACTCTGCTGGTGGTGACTATCTCGCTCATCTCCATCCTCATCAGCCCACTGGCGGTAGGGCCCCGGCACTTTGTCATCAGCCACCAGGGTGGTAGCAACCACACTCGGAGCTACAATGTCACTTACACGGGCTTTAACATCACCACGCTAAGGAACAACTTGGGCCGTAAGTTGGCAGCTGAGATGAGTCTCTAAAGGAGTGTTTGAAAATACAAAATTGTTGCCAGTAGTATTGAAGATACCTGCTTTAACGAGTTTTAAAACTGAAGAAAAAAAAATCATAAGGGAGACCCATCAAAATGTGGATTTTTGCAGTTACCATTGAAGTTCACTATAAAAGCTGATATACCGTGCGTGTGACCTAGATTTTTTCAGTATAACAATGTAAATGTGTATATTTGCACTGACCACCTGACTAATATTGAATAATATTGAAAAGATGTAATTTCTGCCTTTATGGGATGTTGTGACAATGTGATGTTTATGTGGTCAGTAACTATGTGTTATTAGCCCACAGTGAAAATAGCTTTGAATTTTTTTTTTATTCAATGTATAGTACACAACTAAAAAAAAAATGGGTAAAAATTAACAAAAGCTACAACTTTTTTTTTTTTTTTTTTTGAGTGATATGACCTTGAAATTGACCTTGCGCTTTTTTCTCTGCATATTTAACCTCTCTGACCTTCTCCTGCTCCTTCCTCTGTAGCCCGTTACTCCTTGGATTACAGCACCAATAACATGATGTCGTTTGCCACTGTGTTTGCTGTGATGTTCACCAGCTGCACAGGCATTATGGCTGGCGCAAACATGTCAGGTGACAACAGGCCCCGCAGACATGTACTTATTTTGAGTGATACCATGTGATGTGGTTATCCTTTACTACTCCACATCTCAGCTGCCTGTGTGTTGATCTGTAGAAGACTATAACACATTTTACTATTGAAGCATTCCCATGTTTAAGAACAGTATACTGGTTTAGTCGTGAAAATGCAGCATTTGTAATTAGTGTGCTTTTCATAATCTGTTTTCATTCATGTTTTTTATGTCTCAAAAAGTAACGATTTAAATGTAATGCAGTGGATATGCTGAAGGTAATAAGGTAATAAGCAAAGCCTCTTTCCTTTTTCTGATTTTTCGGTAGGAGAGCTAAAGAACCCCAGCGTGTCCATCCCAAAGGGCACCATCACAGCAGTCATCTACACTTTCTTTGTTTACGGCCTTGTCTTTCTCCTGGTCAGCTCCACCTGTGACAGGTGTGTGTGTAGATGGAATATGGTACAGTGAAGTGGTAATTTGGCCTAACAGACTGACTGATGCAAAACCACACTTCCATTTCCTGTATGTCTTGTCTATTTTTATCTATCTCTTGCTTTCTCAATATCTTTCTCTGTCGCTGTCATACATTTTAATAATATTTAATATACGCAGTTGCCTATTTGTTAACTGTTTGTGTGAAATGATATGTGCCTGTGTCTCTGTCTGTTAATTGATTAGCCCACCCATGTCTCCCTGTCTGCCTGTAGAGTGTTGCTGATCCAGGAATATGGCTTTTTCAAGCTCATCAACATCTGGCCCCCGTTTGTAACCATTGGGGTGTACTGTGCCTCCCTTTCTGCTGCCATGAGCTCTCTGATTGGTGCATCACGGATCCTGCATGCTCTCGCACTGGACCAGCTATTTGGTATGAGGGGTACATAGGAGTGGGCCTAATATTCCTAACTGCAACATGTTCAATGTGTTATACCCCTGTATATGCTAATCTGGTATCCACTGATCCACTTAACCACGGTCAACAGTGGGGAAGAAAATAAATAAAGGAATTTAAAAAAAAAAAAAAAAATGTAGTTCACAACTTTTAAACCGTGCACCAATTTAGTGTGTACTGTACAGGCAAGTGTAAACATGATGAAGAGGACACGCTAAGTGATGTACTGATTCATCTCCTTTGTTTTGGTAATGGTGGAAGCTGATGGAAACTGTGCAGAGTGCTTGTGGGAAACTGTAACGTGGAGTAGACAATAATGAAAGCGAATTTCAGTAGTGAAAATGTGTTAAAGTTATATTTACCAGTGAGTAATTACAACCCAACAACACACATCTTACAGGAAGTTGCTTTTATACTCTTTTTAATTGTCAAACCAGAGATTTCCTGTCAATGTCTTGGCTCTTTATTAGTTCTTTAGTTCAGTGATTGGTGTTCCTGAAGACCAGTGGGTGTTCTCTAACTCAGAGTGAGAGTTCAAAGAGATGCACAGACACTCAGATGTAAAGCAGATACGACTGGGGACGTAACAAAGGGTTATATAAGGCTTCCACATTTATCTGCTGTTTCAGCCAACCGCGTTAGAGCTTGGAACATAATACCTGTGGATACTGGGGTACTACTGTATATAATCAGTTTCCATAAGTGTGCTGTCTTTGTAAGTCTCTTTGCAGTTAAGATGGGTTAAGTATCTTGGAGGACTTGATATCTGAGCCTGCTGTTTTGGAATCTGCACTAGCTTGATTGACTAGTTTTCTTTGACCTGCTGTATGCTAGTCATACAAGTAATTTTATTTGGAATGTTGCAGGGCTACCCCTCGCTCCTGCTGCCATCACATCTAATTCGGGGAACCCTTGGGTGTCAGTGGTGTATACATGGACTCTAGTGCAGGTGAGCCAGACACGTTTGATTATAATCAGTTACTGACTAATGTTGATGCTGGGAATATTAGGAAGATCACTCAAGTGAGGCATTTTGTTTCTGTGTTAGCCTGTGAGGGGGGGTTTTCTGTATGTTGGAGGTGAGGGCATTGTTGTGAGGTTGGGGCGGCATTGATACCTGTGCAGTGTGCAGGATGTGGTTGTGAACACTGGCCTCCTTGTTTTATAGTGTGTGGTATTTGCCGGTCAGCTCAATGCTATCACCAGCCTGGTAACTGTCTTCTACCTGCTGGCCTATGCGGCCGTCGACTTGGCGTGCCTTGCTCTTGAGTGGGCATCAGCACCAAATTTCAGGTACCATCGCCATCCATGCCATTGAGGATGATTTTGTTATTGCGTAACATATTTATGTGGCTTCAGCGGTTTACTATGTTACTAAATGAAGGCTCAAGCGATGTATGGGAAATAAGAAAGCATGGTGGTATATTGGGCTGCATTTTAAAATGTTGTGCTATTGAACACAATGTGACCACACCATAAATATGAATTTAACTTGAATTGTAGTGTCTGCAGTGTAATGAAAAGTGAAGCTTAAATAATGTGACATCATTGCTCCTCACTGTTGCCTTACTCACACTGCCCCCACCCTGCCTGCTCCTCAAACCTCAGGCCCACCTTCCAGTACTTCTCCTGGCACACCTGTCTGCTGGGCATTGTCGGCTGCTTGGTGATGATGTTTGTTATCAACCCCGCGTACTCGTCAGCCAGCATCGTGATCCTTCTGCTTCTGCTGCTCTTCCTGCACTACCGTGCCCCCACCAGCAGCTGGGGCTACATCAGCCAGGCGCTCATCTTCCACCAGGTACGCGTGTTGGTCCTTTGCTACAAATGGGGATAGAGAAGTAATGGTGCAGTAAATTTACCCAGGCTCATTAAGCTGTGCCACATTCATGTAGGTTACTATGTTACATTTGGCATAGGAAAAGTGGTTTAAAGGTTCTTCTAGCTAAGAAGGGCTTCTTATATAACTGTATGTTCCGACATAGAGTTCACTTAAATTTGTCTGTACCTCTAAAGGCACAGATGGCCTGACCTGGAAAGTAACCTGAATCTCACAAATACATAGCAACATAAATGCCTCAGTGTGTTGCATAGCTGCTTGTCCCACCTGGAGCCTTGCTGGCAGGTGATGGCTGTCTTGCTGTCTGCTCTCCTTGAGCACCTGGTTCTCTCCCGCCGTCCAGGTGCGCAAGTACCTGTTGATGCTGGATGTACGGAAAGAGCACGTGAAGTTCTGGAGGCCACAGGTGTTGCTGATGGTTGCCAACCCACGATCCTCCTGCCACCTTATCACCTTCGTCAACCAGCTGAAAAAGGGTGGCCTGTTTGTGCTGGGGCATGTGCAGCTTGGGGACCTGGGTGAGTGGGTGAGGCCACTGGGGGGGAGTGGGGGGTGGCATTAGGTGGCATTTTGGGCTTGTCTTGTATCCCCATCTGAGTCGTTTGAGGATTCTGCCCAGACATGCTTTGGGCTTGACTGAGAACTTTTCTTCAAGTACAATACAGTGCACTCCATTCCTATGTGTGCCCTTCAGACCAAGAATAAGTATCCTTATAAATGTGTCTGAGTCTAGCTAACCCAAGGTGATAGTGACTGGTTACCATATATTATGGCATGTTCTAGTGTACAGAACACATGATAAAACTTAATTTTAACAAACATCCTTACAGAACGTACAGTAATTGGTGTCTCAAAATTTCCAAGGTAAATCTAATGGAAGTTTTTGATTGTCTTTTTTACGTTCTGCTTATTAATGTCATAAATCTGGAGTTCCATTACGCCTGTTCTTTAGTATTATAAAGTATTAAAACTGCAGTTGTCAAACAGATTGGAGGTCAGTGACTGATGTAAAATGAGCAGTGTCGTTAGCTGTTGATGGCTGATACATTGCATAAGGTCGACTTACTTTTGTCTACCGACATTTGCGCTTATAAGCAGACAGATGGGCCAGGCGATGGGCAAGCAGGACCAAAAAACATACCCACATATAGCTGAAACTTTTGCTTATCTTTAGTGCTTATAAAACGAGCTGACTGCAGTTCAAATGAGACTGCATGTACTATGTGCATATACATGGATTATACTTAAAACCAGCACACTTATTGGTGGAGTGCACTGACTTTTATTTTTGCATTGTATATGCGTTCTTTCAGTATAAAGCATTGACATTGTTATACTCTGCCATACTGCCCTTAGTCCACTACCATCAGGAGCAGAGTAATAATGAGACGCAGCTGTACATGACACCCCCAGCTTCAAAATTAAAATGCAGACTGTTTGATGATAAGTCCTCCAAACTTGCACTTTCAATGACTGGTCATCCTCTAGGATTGTCTGTGGCCAGTTGTGGGAAGCCCTGCCTGTGGGGCTGAGTAGCCCATAGAAGTGTCCAGCATGCAACAGAATGCACAGCCTTTCCCTGACAGGTTAAAACAGTAAACAGATTGTCTCCTTACTGTAAGTGACAACTGAGGATAAAGCTCTACCCACTGAATCGAGGTGCTGCAGTTTCCAGGTTCCAGGCAAAATATGGCAGTTGCTGGCAATAAGCTATAACAGACCTAACTGGCTATTTCTTTCTGTTCACATTTGTGGCTTTTTTAGACACCTTACCCTCAGATCCCATCCCAGTCCATTACAACTACTGGCTGAGCCTGGTGGACAAGCTGGGGGTGAAGGCCTTTGTGGACCTAACTCTGTCCCCATCCGTTCGGCAGGGGACCCAGCACCTACTTCGCATCACGGGGCTCGGTGAGTGGACACAGGTCTGCTCCCAGCAGCAGATATTCCCTGAGGAGTCTGTCTGATGTAACTGAGCTATTTTTTTTGTCTTAATTTATGATGGGACTACAGTAATGATGCTGACAGACACATTGTTGTTTACTCATTGTTTGTGGCTCTAGGCTTTAAACAATACATTTCTTTGTAGGTAGCTTATCATTCTAGATTTATGATAAATAGATAACCTGGTTTGCTTTAATTCATATAACTGATCCAGAATGCAATGGCACACTGAACTTGCAGTACCTAATTTGGCCACTTGATGTCAGGCACCATGAATAAAAGGTTATGCTCCTCTTAAAGCCTGGCTGTGCTAGTTCTACCGAAAATTTCCTACAAAGCTTAGCTTAACTGTCAAAAGTCAAGTATGTCCTGCCGGTCATTATTTCTATAGCACTGGAGCTGACCTCCAGCTGTCAAAATGTGTTCCAGAGCCTGCTTCTGCCGTATGTCTGAGTCTGATGTGGATGTTTCTGTAATTGTTTTTAGCCTCAGAGGAACATGCCTATGTCAGTGTTGTCTGCACTTAATTTTTGTTTGCATTGCAGATAGTGTCGAATGTGTAGTGTCCTTATTCTACCCTCTCAAACCTCTTCCCAAGGGGGCATGAAACCCAACACTCTGATCCTGGGGTTCTATGACAACAGTGTGCCTGATGACTACTTCCTTCAGGACCCCGCGTTCTCGGATGCAACCTGGGGATGCCAGGGTAGAGAAGGGGACAACTTTGGCGTGGGTCTGGCTTCGTTCCAGGCGCACTTCCCCCCTGCGCGTACCTCAGAGTGTCCCCGCTCGCTTCCCCCCGAAGAGTATGTGGGCATTATAAACGATGCCATTAAGATGGGCAAGAATGTATGCTTGGCCCGCTACTTCTTCCAGCTGCAGGGCGAGTGGGCACGACCGCGGAAGGGCGGGGCGGCCAGGCTGGTGGACGTGTGGCCGCTTGACCTGCTGTGGCCAGAGAGCAGCAGTCACATGGATGTGGGCGTCCTTTTCCTGCTTCAGATGGCGTGTGTGCTCAACATGGCCAGCGGGTGGCGCCGCGCCCACCTCCGTATCTTCCTGTGTGTAGAGGCCCAGTCAGGCGACCAGAGCTGGGTTGCCAAGGAGGAGATGCTCCGTGACCTGCTGGAGAAGCTGCGCATTCGTGCCTCCATCAAGACTGTACCCTGGGACACAGTGCTGAGACTACGCACGGGCGCAAGGGGGCGGCAGGTGGACAAGTGGGCCCCTGATGCGACCCCCTCGGCAGACTTCCTCTCAGCAGTGAACAGCCTGTTGATGGAGCACAGTGGCCAGGCTGCCGTGCGATTCCTGTACCTGCACAGCCCTCCAGCTGACTCTAGGCAATCACAGCTCTACTTGGCTCAGCTGGAGGCTCTGACCAATGGGCTTGGTCCTACACTCTTGATCCATGGTGTAACACCAGTGACTTGTACTGAGCTTTAATTGTGTGTGTGTGTGTGTGTGTGTGTGTGTGTGTGTGTTGGAGACCCACAGTTTCAACAATTAAAGCATATTTAGAATAATTATATTCTGATAACTACAGCAGAATATCTAATACAGTAATGTTGTTAGACACAAATTATGGGTTTGCTTAAGTTTAGCAATAATGTAATCAAAATTTAGATACGCATAACACAGAATTTAGATACACACACTACCACAACTGATCATTCATAGTAGTACTTTCATAATAGTACTTTATAATATTCCCTGGAGTGTAATTTGTCTCTTGAATGGTAATAACAATTTTATAAGACTAATTCACCTGAAATGGAAATTAAATTAATAATTTTAGGCCAATGTAAAATGAAACATTAACACATAATTGTAGATTTACATGATGTTGGGATGTTTTGACATTAGGAATGCAGGTGAAATTTAACTCAAGAATCTGTGCGGTTCTCTATTCGTTTGCACATTACAGGAGCTGCAGCTTTAACCAAAGACTGTAGCTTGTCAAAGTTAATTTTACACTGAATGGATTGTACCAACTCTAACTCTGCTTTTGTTCAAGTGAAGCACGGAGCATCTTATCACAGGCGGGTATGTGGATCGAGTATTACCGACATGTCAGGCCACCGTGGAGACCGCAGTTCTACAGCCAAAGAGGGGTTGTGTATTTAGCCAAAGAAGTGGATATTCTCTGTATTCTTCTATGTGTCAGTGTGCGTCACTCATTTAATTGTCTTATAAGAATATATTGGTGGACTGGCTTCATTTTATGATCATGCTAATAGCTAAAATTACAGCATCTTGAGTGTTGTGCTTTACAAGACAGATCAACAGATTATAAAGTCAATTTCCTACTGGGGATTAAGTTCATTAATGTGTTCTCAGGAATATTACTAGGCAAACTGTAAAAATAATTAAGTTAAAGTCTGTATTCTCTTACCACCTGTTGTAGTTGCTTCGAGACCAAAGGAAATATTGTTTCGTGGTGTTAAGCATTATTTATGGAGATAGGACTGTTAAGGTTAAGATAAATTATTATACAGTTTACAACTTGAAGCATTCTTTCAATGTGTTCTGCAATAAGTGCACAAAACATACAGCAAACATGATGTTACAGTGCACCACTAATGCCAACTTACGTTTTATAAATGTTTACATTACATTTACGTTGTAATCACTGTTACACTGTGTCTGCACAATAATATTAAAATGATTGGTGTAAACTGATCCACATTTTAATCTCTTTAATCGCTGCTGTTGTAAGATCAGTGCTGGCATGGGGAAACGGTGGTGGTGGAAAAACAAGGTTAGCTTTCACTGGAGGATAGACTGCCGGGCTTTGTTGTGGGTGTGAAAATGCTGTCAGGCTGACTGACACTCTGCTCTTCCAGTGAAGTGTGATGTGACTGAGAAGCCACAGTAAACAGATGTGGAGCAGTTTGTGTGCAGTAAACATTCCTGCTGGGATGCAGCTTCCACTTTCACAGTGGCCACAGCTGGTGTACAAGCGTTTTCGGTACTACTTGTTGTAATTTCACATCCCATTGGCACAGATCCAGCCACTCCAAGATCAGCGTCTTCACAGATTGCACTGGGATAATTCATAGGTCAGCATACTTGGCTCTTTGACTTGGTGTACATATGTTGAGAAGAGCATTTACAAGGTGCATGACACCATTTTTAATCCCACCTGGGGATGTCACCCAAATTAACAGTTTGTGTAAGTAGCAAATCATGCTGCAATTACGCCTGTAGAAATACAGTATATTGGTGCTGTAAGCTGTGTTCTGAGAGAAGACATATTTAACATATTGAGAAGAAAATCAGTGCAGAATGTAGTCACTAAGGATTGCTAAACTGTGGGTAATTGGTGAGATCATATTACTGCTCTGTATTATATAGGAAACCAACACATATGAGAGGATTACAAATAAGGTGCTTTGCTGGTAAGGACAGAATGACATTTTAGCTTTGGAGATAGGAATGAAAGCAAATGGTTAAACACCAGCAAAAATTAAGTAAATAAAATTTGTTTCATCATGGCCTAATTTAGAAAGAGTCTAGTGTGTCATGAATTTCTTGCTTCACGACAGTCATGGGTGTACTTTCCTCCTGACCATAATCTCACGTTTCTAAGGAGATGTATGTATTACCAATATAGTGATACACTCTGGAAAAGTACTGAAGCTTCATGTGTTGTATTCCCATGCTTTGGAACCCTCAGCCCCACCCCATCTGTACTACACATGGTGGGTAAGTGTAGATTCACACACAACAGCCCACTCTGTTCTTGTTCTTCCTTCTTCTCCCAAGTAATCCATATCTCTTTGTCTCTGTCTCACACACACACACACACACACACACACCCCGACACACATATGCCAGGTTTGGATTGGCGCAAACTGTGAGACTGGCCCAGGATATGTGTGCTCCCATAAATTCAATTCAATTAAATTCAATTTATTTTATATAGCGCCTTTCGCAACAGCATGCCTCAAAGCGCTTTACAGAGAAAGTTGAAGAAATAAATACAAATGAATGAAGCAACTGCGGTACTAAAAGCAGGACCAGACCAGCCCTGATCAGGAGCAAGGTCCAAACGAACCAGGTTCTGCCTTAACCACATCTCAATGGTGTTATTGGCTATGACATTTCTGTTTCTGGAGCGCAATCGACGTGTTCAATTTTTGAGCGTAATTTTTAAAAAATTTCGATTTAAAATGGTATGAAAAACTATTGTGTTATTATCGCATTATTCTATTAGGAATGTGCACCAATATTTGGTGTCGAGTGCTAGAAGAGAGACACAGCAGTTGGTAATGTTACTTTTCAATCAAGTTAAGTGTTGGTGTTATGTTGTATTTTTTACTTTATTAAAAGTCATTAAGTTTGCATATACACGTCTGAATTATTACGCTACAACTGACACGTGTTGGCTGTTTGGTCTGACTAGAAAATACCATGTCACTTGGAAGGGTAATTTAGAAATGAAAAACCATTTTGTCATATATCTGCAAATTTAGCAGGTGTACGAACAAACGGTGCTTATCTCTATCCTGATATGAATAAATTTATATTTCATTACATAAACTTTCAGTTAAACGCAAATAATACAAACTATCTCGAAAACGTCACTGTATGTGGTCAGTTATAGCGATGTCAGTTGATTTAATGGCCAGTAGTTTTACATTTTTTACATTTTCAACTATTAAAAATCGAATCTGAGTTAGTGTTTAACAAGTAACACAAAGTGACACAATAAAAAAGTGCATAAACTTTTAGCTGAGAAAATTCCTGCACACCATCAGAAACAGAAAAGTGTTTTGCAAATATCTGCAAATAACAAACACATGGCTAAACAACATAGATCTGCTTCATTACATTCAAGTAATACCGTTAACTCCATTTTCACAAGCTATCTTGTGCAATCACGTCACAGTTTTTCTAGGTATTTTTAGTTGTAGTTGCTCAATGTGGCCTTTTTCAACCCTAGCCCAGCCCCTGGATTTGTTTAGATGAGAACAAAGCAACGGTTAACTTTGCTTTTGCTTTCTCTGAGACACAGACATCAAGGCCTCAATTTTTGGCTGCTGGGTCTGTGCAAACTTCTCCATTTGCCTCATGAAGAATGGGGAGAGCCTCAGCCAGCCAGGGAAAAAGATGGAGAGCGCCAAGTGCTGAGTGGTTGGAGGAAAGGGTGGGAGATGGAGTTACAAAGATGATTCACTCATTATCTTTTTCTATCATACCACATAGTACAGAACATCTAAAATGCAAGAACACAGTGAGGCAAACATGCTTTTAACTAGAAAAACACTTGTAATATAACAACAGAGAAAAATGTAACATATTACAAACTCAAAAACACAGTTTAGTTCAGTTCCTTTCAGGCAAAAAAAAAAAAACGTGTGTATATATATATATATATATATATATATATATATATAATATACTCCGTTTTTATGTATTGTGTGCATGCAAACAAACTAGGCCTCGTGTGTGTGTGTGTGTGCAGGCACTGACCTGCAAAGCGTGTGAGATGCAGCCACTGGTGAAGCTGGAGTGTCCCACTGTGTTGAGCGCCTCGCGAGCGAAGGCCGGTGCACTCTTCACCAGCCAACTGACACCAACATTATGGGTCATGTTGGTGGACACTATGAAAGGCGCCACACACTGTTGTGTCACAGGAAAGGGACAGAAATGAGAAGGGAGAAAAGTCATGGGTAGAACCTGATGAGAACAGGGAGCAGTGCTAGAGGCCAATTTACACACCAAACACACTGTGCACATCATATCCACAGTAACTTGCTAACCATGTTCATTTGCATATGACTTTTTTCTATCACTGCTGCTGTAGTATTTTAAGATCATCATCATCTCAGTCACACATTAGTGGACATACTGTATGTGTTGAGTGTACGTGCGAACATAAAGGCGTTTGCCCAGTAAATTAAAAAAGATGTACACTTTGTACTGTGCGAAGCTGTGCAAACACGAGTGCTCTGTACCTGTACATTGATCCCTTTGGATGTGTACTCAGAGTTAAGGCACCTGGAGAAGTAGGTCACAAAAATCTATCAAAGAGGGAAAAACAGAGAAATTATCACAGTAGTATAAGTAAAGTTAATTAGGTTTTAGAACAAAAAAAAAGGGTTGTGCTGACACTTTTGTATACTGAATATACAGTAAATTCTTGACACATATAAAATAACACATAACTTGCAAATTGAGGTAAAAAGGCTGTTATGAGGGCAGCATGGTGGCATGGTGGTTAGCACTGTTGCCGCGCACCTTCAGGCCTGGGGTTCACTTCCCACCTTGGGTCTGTGTGTGTGGAGTTTGCATGTTCTCCCTGTGCTTGGTGGGTTTTCTCCAGGTGCTCTGGTTTCCTTCCATGGTCCAAAGATGTGCAGGTTAGGTTTATTGGTGTGTCCAAATTGCCTGTAGTGTGTGTGCCCTGTGGTGGGTTGGTACCCTGCCCTGTGCCCTATGGGCTCTGGGCTTCCCCACGACCCTCGCCAGGAATAAGCGGTTAAGATAATGGATGGGCTGTTACGAGACTGGGTTGCATAGCTGTCATTAAAACAACATGCGTGCAGCTGAACTGCTGAAAGATGTGTATGGAAATCCAGAAGATTTCGCATTGAGACAAGGTTTGCCAGCAAGTAACATTTGAACTGGAATTTTGTGAGGCATACATGGTGTAACAGACAGCACATCTCAACCCACGCACAACCTTTCTCATAAACCAGAGTCTTATCAGGATGTAGAAGATGAACAATTTATAGAAAGGCACAAACTATGCAAACTTGCTGATGATCTAAGAAAAAGACAAAGGTCATGAGCGTTTCCGCAGGTTTCTTCAGACATGCTATAACATGACGTAAATGTGGTCGGTCTCTGTACGTGACAAACGCACGTAGGCTGTTCGATTCCCCACCTCTTACTACCATTTGTTCCCTCTTCGTTGACCCTAGGTTTTACTGACTTTCTCCTTCGTTGTAAATATTCACCAGGTCTCATAGTGTTGTTTATAAAAATGTGTAAAATGTATTTTATTATACCCAAGTCCCACTCGCACAGATTTGTCACAGTGGTTAGGGACAATCATCTGCTGTATATTTCCATGTTGTTCAGACATTGTTAATTACATAGGACATTTTGAAATATCTGAAAGCTTTTCTTCTGAGTTCCAGTTGTGTCTGCTTTGTGGTTAATTTGATTAGATAGTCCCTTATTAGCAAGACTCTTTTCTTTAGCACTTCTGTTCCTTTTCCCTTTGCCCTCAAGTTACTGGTCTTGTTTCAACATAATCACTACTGCAGAGTATAGCACACCATGCTTGTACCTGAATTTTCTTTTTTTCCCCCATTGTTATTTTGTCCATATCCGATTCCCTCTAACTACCCGACAGTTTAACATTACACCCCTGCACTTCCTAGATAAAAAGGGGTCATTAAAAAAGTGCAGCATTGTCTCACCTTGGAAGCTGAGTAGACAGTCAACATTGGCTGTGGCTCAGTGGCAGCTTCTGAGGATATGTTGATGATCAGACCCCTACCTCTGCGTGAGTTTGTGAATGACAGACAACTAGTTATGTTATTGCCGTTGTAATAGGCATGCTTGTTTCTGGTCACAAAAAGGCATGAAAACAGGAAAGAAGAATGTACCAGACACACACAGAATGCCATCAAAAACTCACGTTATAAAAAAATTGGTAAACCTTAATGAAGGACATACCTTTGAATCATTAGTGGAAGGACAATTTGGGTCATCTGGAGGGAAACAGCATCGCTCACATCATGGTGATTATTACCATCAACACCATTACATATGATCATCGTTAGTGCAGCCACAGTCAGTGTCTTCATCAAAGTGCTTGTGTTTACAAATTGTGTGCTTTTAAATGCATAATGTACTGATGTCCAGTGCAGAACACAGTCGATGTACTGCCATACAGAGACAGCTACACTAATTCTAAGCATGTCTGATGGTTAAACTTAAGAGAGTAAGGGGATGGCAAAGGCAAGCAAGTTAGACAAGTTCTGCATTACACCTCAGAACTTACTCCTATTTTATTTTTGTTTATGGTGAACACCATACAGGAGTGTTTGAAAAGAAAAGCTTTTTTGTACATCATCACCGTGTGTTTTATCCCCCTCACAAATTACAAATCTATTTTCCAGTCTCTCTTGCACCAGCAGTAATGCATTTAATTGTTCAAAATTGCCTCAATTTAATTCAATTTAATACCTCATGATCCTTTTTTTCTTGAAATTATAGACTGGTTCAGTCAAAAATTACTGTGGTTCAATATATCTTGTGTTACACCTCATGATCTGGACAGACCAGTATGAGCTTTTTAGTGCCTTGCAGTTTTGAAACAAAAACATGCAGCTCAAGCTATATCTCTGCAGCAGGAACAAGATTTGCAATTCTGGAGTTGTGAAAAGAGAAACAGATGTCTGTCTGTTGTACAATTAAATGCAAATTCACATACTCTCTGACACACTAATGAACTTGTAACAAATGGGCATGCAGACACCCAGCAGTCTGGAAGACAAAACAAGCATCCAATCAGATTTATGCACGAGCTGATGAACAGGTGAAGAGAAATAGCTAAACCTGCTTGGAGAGACAGCTCATACCTGGGTTACAGACAAGATGTTACAGTTGATGACCTCAGTGATTCTCTGCAGAGGAACAAAAAGGTCTAATTAAAATAACCAAAGAATTCTCGTTATGATGTATTCACAGTTTTCTACATTGAACAAACTTGCCATACTGAATTCACTGTTTGCAACCTACAAGTCATTTTCATCAAAAACTTCGTCTACTGTGTTGGAAGCCAGAAAATGCTGATGTTGTCATCACCTGAGGCCAATACCTTTTCAGGGTTTGGAACATCCAAAAAATTCACTAACATTCCAGCATAGTTCATGCCCACATTGTTAACTATGGAGAGAAAAGCAGCCAGAAAGTCCAGTCAGAAACAGCGATGATTGTGCTGTAATTTCATGTCAAACTGAATGTGATCAATGCGATAATGTCTTCTCTGATCTCTATCCCGACCTCACCAGCCTTCACTGTTCCAGTACGTTAGTGAAGAGCAGCTGACAGTAAAACCCCAGGCTCCATTTAGGCCTTGTGTTTGAAGTGCCCAGTACAACTGAAGTACCCAGGTGAATACCAAGATGAACATGGTTTCAGTACCCAATATGCCAATCTCCAGGCCCTTAAGCCTCTCTGCAATGGCAGGGTAGATGCCTGAGCCCTCAGTGAAATCTGCTTGAATGATGCACGTCTGCCTCCCATGCAGGCTCTCTAAAACAGACATCACTTACATGCATGAATACACGGTGTACGTCAGCATTAAAGAGCACCATGTTTCCACAGAGTGCTTGCTCTCATCTCACCAATCTCTTTGGCTACTGTGCAGAGCTTCTCTTTTGACCTGCTGATTAGAACAATATCCAGTCCTCTTCTGGCCAGCTGAAGGATCACAAAGTGATGGTCCCGCACATCATCACACACACACATATACAGAGTGAAACAGAAAAGCTACAAAGCCGACTCCTAGAACACGACAACAAAGCAGAGGTGCCTGCCATAAACTCACCTCTATAGCATAGGCTTTCCCTATACCTGATGTTGCACCTGTAATAACTGAAAAAAAACACATGCAAGTTAGTGTCCCATACAAGAAGTGCTATATGTATATAAATAAGCAATAAAAAATAAATTTAAGTTAGTTTCTCAAAACACTTCTCTTTGGAAATCAATATAAAAGATCAACATCTCAAATGTTCCCTCCCCTAGTGGACAATAAACTCAGAAATACAAAGGATTGAAACCAAAGCTCACTCAAGCATTTGTATGCAACTATGACCAAAATAATTTTTTTCAACTAATCATGAAGTTTGAATGTTATTTTCCCACTTTGGCACCAAACTCGTTGCTTTGTTGCTAAATTGTGCTTCTGTTTTAAATTTTCTTTAATTAAAGCACATCCAGTGCTGTCTCCACGGCAATATCTTGTTATTGAAACACAGTTTGCTTAGCTGACAGTTTTACTCGAACTAACTTACAGATTCTAGAAATTTAAAGAGCGTCATTGCTCACCTGAGCCACAGACGCCTAGTCTGCACAAGGTAATATTCTTAATCAGGACTTCGTAAACAGGACTAGTCAAGTACTGAATCAAATTAATTGCCTTGATTTTTAACCTGGGTTCTGTTAATATCAGAGCGCAGCCAGCTAAACGAGGCTGAAACTTTAAAATATCAGAGCTAGATCTGGAAATTTAGTCATGTCAACTGGACTTCTTTCTCGTTTACGCAGAAACGTTTCACCTTTTACCAAAAGGCTTCTTGGCTGGTTATCAGTCTCCTGAAGAAGCCTTTTGGTAAAAGGTGAAACGTTTAGGCGAAAACGAGAAAGAAGTCCAGTTGACATGAGGAAACTTTCAGGTAATCTCACCTGGATGACTGAGAATGTTCTGTGAGATATCACAGCTGGAGCAAAACTGTTGAAAATTACTTAGTACAGCAGGAACAGACTGGGACTTGAAAACGGCTCTGGAGGTTGACTCAGAGCAGCACAACATAAAGAGCCTAAATTTAGCCTAAAAATAAAGTTACCTAAATTACTAGATCTGACAGGCGTCTATATACGAAGTCAGCCGGCTACTCTGGCATTTGACATAATGTCCTGATTATCAGTTCGCCTAGGTAATAAAGTATGGGCACACATTTGGGCTGAACAAACTGCAATGCTGGAGATATATAATATTGCAAATTAGCATAGACTTCTGGTGGAATATTTGTAAATGGCCATTTAGGTGATCTGGTGTACTTTTTATATTTTGAACTAAAGAAAATCAGAATATAGTATGATTCTAACAGTACCTCGTATAGTTCTTTTTACTAGAGATTCTATGTCAGCCTGAAATAACCTCATGAAGTTTTACTGTGGTACTTATTTTACTTTCTTACTTCTGTGCCTTAATCCACGAAGACGTCATTTCAGTTCTGTTTATGCGCCACTATCGCTTCTATGAAACAGTACAAACAACCACTGCGCTCATCTTCAGTATGTGTTCTGTTCAGATTGCGAAAGCTTTATTATCGCAATCTGACAGTCCTATTGGCTGCACAGGGCATACTTGGAATTAGCCTTACGGTTTGCCCCAAGAAACTGTTAAATCAACGGGGTCAAAATTATGCCACTCCGGCCAATGTCCCCTCCGTGTAACTGCGGCATTGCACAACCCATGCACCGTGACACTGACCTACAACTGTACTCAGAGCTGGCGTTCAATCGCATACACAGTACAGTATTTTCATATGTGAAGACGTCAGTGGCAAAATGAGAATCCCTAGACAGTACAGTGTAAAGGAAACACGCACGCACAAAGATAATTTTTGATAAAAAGATTATTGGTATGGACTGCTTCTTAAAATGTGGTTTTAATTAATATCATGAGTTATGTTGCCAATCCAGCTAAGAACTGTAGCTCTAAAATTCTATATTATTAAATTATCTGTGTATGACTTCATCTGTACCAGCAACTCTGTTTTCGAAGTTTTTGAACTTACCCGCCCATTTCCCATATGTTGCCAGGCATGTATGCCAGTATTCTGACAGTACATAAACTCGAAAGCCGCACCAAAACTTCCATGTGAATGTCAACAAATAGTACATGACAGTGAACCCCCCTACGACGACCAATAGGCGAGACAGAATCGAATAGTCCAAAACTGTATCCATTTCATACAACTTCTCCTACTGGCCGCACGCTTTGCAAAGGGATACAAAATTGATGAGTGCCTTTCCTGCACAGCCTTGAAGTAACGCCTTCTTTCATCTACAGTCATCTGAATAATATCATTGGGTAAGCACGGACAAACACCAGCAAATCTTGGTGTGTTGGGAATTATTCCCCTCCCCTTAAATTTCTGCCCAAACATTTAGAGGTGTGGAACATTTAGAGGTGTGGATTAGTTGACGAACGTGTATTTTCGTTTTTATAGTGTTGCTATGACAGAGAACAGATGGTAATTTGTAATGTGTCTTGTTCAGTACGTCTTGTACTTGGATAAATGCTTTCACAAACCCCGTTTAAAATAATACTTTCATTTTTTTGAAGTTTTAATTGCTAGTCGGAGCAATGGTCGTAATTTAATAAATAGCAGTATTTAATTTACTAGTTATTTTCTTAAATTCGCCGATTTGGGTCGCAGATGTATTCAAAATGTTATCACACGTATTAACTAGTATGCAGCGCCTTTCACGCAGAGGAATAAAGTTAATGTAAACATTGTAAATGTAAAGAGAATCACAGAAGGATTCGTTTACAATGTTTAGACAGGAAAAATAAATGGACGTCAAAACAGCCATGCACCGATCTGGGGCGGAACAAAAGACGAGCCACTGACTGTGCTAACGTCCCATAAAATGGATTGACTTGGCATTTAGTCCTGTCTCACAAAAATATTACACCTGTAGGAGAGGAAAAAATGAATAACGTTAATTAATAAATAAAATGCAATCGTCGCCGATACAAACAGAAATAATCATTCTAAAACCGTGCTAAAACATAACTACGTTGATTTGTTTTTTAGACTAAAGTAAACATACTAACAAAATAAACACGATTAAGTGTTATCGTGCTTTTTACACCGAAAACAGGACATGATGTTTAATAACATAAGGAACTTGTTACCACCCACAAAGGCCACTCTTGCACAGTCTATGCAACGATAGAGACGCTGCTCCTCTCATAAATGTTTCCTCTGATACAATAAGTAACAATTGGCTAATAGCCAATCCTACTCAAGACTTCTAGTCACAAGAAGAATAATGAAATATATGGGCAACATAAAATTCACAGAATTAATAAATACGCAGCAGAATAGAACTGCGCACAAATACAAACTCAACTGATACACCGATAATTCCAGGGATGATTTAGTTTATCAATCTATGACTAAACCTTTTCTAAATCACTGATGTATATAGGTCCATGTCGTGTATCTCTCTCTTGCAGATACTAAATTACTTAGAAAAAAATACTCAGTACATTTTAACTAAAAGATTTAATGGGAACGTTGTGTTCAATATAATACGCAGTCTTTTCAGACTTCATTCGCCAGTATATGTGCAGAAACAACTTGTCGTATATGACCTGCGTATACTACTATGTCGACATCAACTATAAAATAAAATATAGCATAATCTTTTACAAGCACAAAAAACAAGATGAGCTTCACAATAGCGTAGGTTTGACCCAGGTGACCAAGCTTCTATTCACAGTCGAAATATAGTTGAGCCAGATTAACTGGACAGTTTAAATTTATAGCATTCGGGTGTGTAGAAAACGTTCCAGCGACATAGCAAGGTAGATTCGGTAGGTCAGACGAATGGCTCAGTATCATGATGTGAATGCCACATGTAAACTGTTCTTTTAAACCTCATAACATCGTATTAAAATGGTAATATTTAGACGTAACATATCCCTGCCCTGTGGTGGGCTGGCGCCCTGCCCAGGGTGTCCCCTGCCCTGCGCCCTGTGCCTCCTGCGATGGGCTCCAGGCTTTCCGCGACCTTGAATTTGAAAAGCGGTATAGAGAATGGATGAATGGGTGGATGGATGAATGGATGGATGGATATTCCAGCCATTTTCTACACAGTACGTGGAATATTATGAATACTGTTTGACCTGTTAACTGCATTCTATATGAAAATACTATATTGAAAACTGCATAAATTCAGTAAAAAAAGTAAAATAAAGAAAAAAAAAAACGAACCAATTTAACCAATGTAGCAGTAATCGATTTTTAATATGCTTTTAAGTTTTAACATTCGTGAAGAAGAATGACGTTAGAGACATTAACTAATTAATTACTTGGTAGGGAAAAAAAATAATAAAAACGCGATTTAGTATTTGGTACGGTTTGTCCTATTCCTTAAACCGTTGCCATGCTTTTTAGTAGATAGATTTGAGTCTGCGCCGAGTGTAAGAAGTCGGTTTTCCCCACTTCGGTTAGTTGTAGCTAATCAATTTTAAAAGAAAAAAAAATTCTGGTAAAAGTAGTTGTTTTCAGGAATCGATCGTTTGTGATATTGCGGTGTATGTGAGCAGGCTAGACAGATCTTGTCATAAGTTTCTTTCGGGAGAAAACGATGAACCAATTTAACCAGTAAGTGAACCTGACGCTAAATGCTGCTATGTTAAACAAAACTGAATGTATTTAAACTGTTCTTGTATCACAGTGGGCTGAGTAAATGCAATTATTTTATATCTGTAATATTTAAAACGTCTCGCGTTTCACAGCTACTGTTTCTGAATGTTCTTTACAGATCTAATCGATTGCCACAGAGCTGAATGGCTAGCTTCAGTTTCTGTTGTTAAAGAAATTGTGTTTAACCATGTGTGTATATTCCCTTTAATATTACATTGCAGTATGAAGGACGATGACACGGGAGGGCAAGATAATTCAGCGGCCAATCGACAAGAAAAACACGACACCGAGAACGCCTCTATCAACAATAACAATAATAACGGGCGGCGAAAGGTGGCAAGTTAACCGCGAATAATGACTCTGCATACACTGATATTTGTATGTGGGGGAGATGGTTTTCAATATAGAGTGCTTGAAATGAATTGTATAACATCTATTTAAATATTTTTTGTTCTAAAACATTTTGTTTCAAATTGACAGATTAATAATTTACAATAGATTAAGCGCTTCTACCATTGGTTAAATGATCATTTGTCTAACCTTTTTCAAAATGATGTCAAAACAATTAATTTCTCTTGTACTCACCAGACCATCTCTCCGGGAGCAGGAGAGCACCCGTTGCAATACAATTATACGTTCTGGTATTCACGCCGCACGCCCAGCCGTCCTGCGAATACGCAGAGCTACGAGCAAAACATCCGGCAAATTGGCACGGTGGCCTCAGTCAGTAAATCGTCAATCGTATTCACTTTGCATTTGTGAAGACAGTGTTCATGTTTTAGATCTGCTGCTTTGTTCAACATAAAAGTATAATATTAATTATGCTATAGAATCCAGAATTATGGCCAACTACTTTGTCTGCAGATGAATGTCTATTTTTACTTAGCAACCCAAGTAGTATTAAATGTAATGAGGCCTCAAGTTAGGTTCATTTTCATTCTTGGTAAGGGTGATACACCTGTGTGCTATTGTTGCCTAAGTATTTGCAGTGAAAAAAACTGTGTTCTGGATGTCTTAGGTAGAACAGTTCTGGAAGTTTTACAGCCACCTGGTGAGGCCTGGGGACCTGACCGGTCACAGTGATTTCCACTTATTCAAGGAGGGTATCAAACCAATGTGGGAGGTACGTAAACACAAGAAACTGTTACTGCGTGTGCTTCATGCTAGGGTGAGAAATAACAGTTGGTTGTCACAAAGAACAGTTTAAACTCTATTTAGTGTGTGTTTTAATTGGCACTTTTGCCTAACAATCTATCAGGCACAATAGCTTTAACTTTATTTGCTGTTGAGATGAATTATATAATTGTTGGTTTTGAATAGAAGCAGCTATTTTAAAATTTAATTAGGGTTTTTTGAAGAGGTGTCTGTATCCAGGCTGCATATCTCATGTCTATGAAGGATGAAGCAAACAAGAACGGGGGGAAATGGATAATACGGTTGCGGAAGGGGCTGGCCTCTCGCTTCTGGGAGAACATCATCCTGGCCATGCTAGGCGAGCAGTTCATGGTGGGAGAGGAGATCTGCGGGGTGGTTGTGTCCATCCGCTTCCAGGTTGGTTGGTCAGTCGGGCACAAGTATTGTTTGCTTTTTTGATTAATAAAAAAAAATCCCAGTAAGAAACACTGAATTGCATGTAAGTTTTCTGTACATGCTTTTGAACCATGCATATATATTCAGTTATATGCATTTAATAATACTAATTATAGCCTGATTTTGACAACGGAAACACATGACTTTTTAACCATCAAGTTGAGAACTTGGAGAAGGAACCCTTTTTGCAAACTACTACAACTCATGCTTGTGACAGGAACACTTGTGAAATGTCAACTTCAGTAGCAATACTTTATTAATGGACTTTATCTTGTTTATTGAGTGAGGTCACATGTCAGAAACAAAATTACTTTAAAGTACAGTTGCATCCACTTTTCACGTTTGAGTTACATGAGGACCCAAATGGTGAGAGATTTTGAATTTGATTAGTGTGTTTTGGAATAATTGCAGGAGGACATTCTGTCAATATGGAACAAGACAGCCAACGATCAAGTGACTACTTCCCGGATACGAGACACACTGCGGCGTGTTCTCAACCTGCCCCCAAACACCATCATGGAATACAAGACCCACAACGACAGCCTCAAGTATGCATACAACACAACATGCAACACAACAAACAGAAAATGCCCTACCTGCTACCACTGAGCATCGTAAATGCATGAGCTTGTGGCATTATGCAGAGCAGCATGTAACCACTGATGCTCCATCTGCTCTGTATACGTATGGGTGTAATACATAAGGGCCTGTAGCTAAAAATCCCATGGTTTGGGGGGGTTCTTGTCTTCGTTGTGTTTTTCCACCTGAGTAAATTTATAAAGGTTAGATTTGTCAAAGTTCAAGTATCCAACTGTGCTGTACACAACTATAAGTGAAATGCATTAATTACATGGCTGAAGTACAAAAAGTGCACACTTTCAGCTGCACATACACTGCCTTGTGTGTGAGTTGCCAACTGTACAAGCACAGCTATACCTGTACAGTTTAATATACCTGCTTCCTGTAAAACCATTCCTCACCTTAAATGAACTGATTTTTCTGTTTGCCCTCAGGGATAACTCCAGTTTCCGCAATACGAAGATCACATTGTGAAAAGATAAAAGCGGTGGACTGAATGCATCTCTCCATCTCTTTCAATTAACCAAATAGGACTTTTTAAAGTCTGATGTCAGTCAAAACATTTTTGGGAAGTTATTTAAATGATGGACGTCTTGCAGTGAGAGTGGTGGGACTGTTGCATTACAGTTTACCTGCTTTACCAGGGACCACTAGGAGAGATGGCACTGACTCACCTGTGTGCAGCTGCATAAATCCTAGACCAGCTTTATATGGCAGCTTTCAGGAGCTGAAAAATAACCTACAACTTTTTGTCATTCTGTAGTTTTCATCTTTTGCGTATGTTTTGTATAGTTTATGTTGTGTTTTTTGGTGTGTTGCCCCTCGTTTAGTTGAATGCGGACCTTTTTTTTTTTTTTTTTTAACTGGGAACAACACAAACCTTGTAATGACAGTTGCGGTGCTTTAAACCAAGAATTTTACATGGTGTCCTTCCTTATGCGATAGTCTTCACAGTCTGTGGGGTAAATTAAAATTTAACTCTGTTATCAGACTTGCCACCAGAGACAGATGTTCACCTCGTTCTCACACTTTCATACAGGTTATGACTTTAAGAACGAGTCACTTTTGTGTGTGTGTGTGTGGTAATTAAGCACACACAAAATACCAGAAGGTATAATTGTTATTCAAATCTAAAATATACGGACAGTGACAGAATTGTAAAATGTGTAAGTGCAGGAATGAAGATCTTTAACTCAAGTGAATGTTATTGTGGGTGTTGCTGCTGATGTGTTCATTTAGAGGATTCCGGCTAATATGTAGATACTAAGTTTTTAAATGAAAACTAAATATCTCTTAAAGGAATGGTTGGAACTACAGCTTGTTCGTTTGTTTTGATTCGAGTGGCTGGTTTAATTTTTAAGGAGCTACTTATGCTCAATTTTTCCCTTGGTGAAATGTTTAAGCAATGTGAGAAAACAAACTAAAACGTCTTTTATTTAGTAATAACATGTTAAAATATTTGTGCTGGCAATAAATAACGTTTATTATATTAGTCGCAATCACAGAAATTACACATTAGCTGAGCAGCGGTGTGTAAACCTATGAGGCGAATTGCATTTATTCAGAAGGTGAGTAACCCACTCTGAAACCATATTCCTTAAATAGTTAACCTAGGCCGACAATATATAGTACGGGACATGTAGAACTGGTTAAAAATGTTTTCATTACAGTCGGACTTAGGGGAACCTATTAGTGGAAATTTATTTTTCAACAGAAACAAAGTGAAAGCGAAAGTTAAACTGAAGTTGTCTGTTATTAGATGTAGCTGCTTTTGTAGGAGGTGCGTGTACTTAATTAAACAAATAGTTTCGAATTTAGCTTCTTATGTGGACTCCTTGAGGAAGACTACCTTGGTCTACATTGCGCTTGCAAAGTGAAATCTAGGATAGGTATGTGTTTAATTGTTCCCAACGAAAACTACACGTCGAGATACATTATATCTTTGTGGCTTTTTTGTATAAGTTTGTATACAGCTTTTTTCCGTTTTTGCGCGCTTGGTTAATTTGATTTGAACTTAAATGACGTAATGTTACGATGTATAGTTGGAGAAAATAGACTGATTTTGTAAAATAGGTGTGAAATGGTCAGTTATAATATGTGATTTATAGTAATTTCGACTTTGTCCTGATAAAGAATTGCGTATTTGCTATTTGCTTTCGGTTTGCCACGGGTGGTAGTCACGATGCCAGAATAGCCCGACCTAGCTGCCATATAGTTTACTAGTTGAATGTGGCGGTTTGCGTGTGCAGTACTGAAGGAGCTGGAAACGGTGGGACTAACGAGAGTTCCCCACCATCCACTGTAATGCTCTCCCTCTGTCATTGTTGAACAGTCGATTGAATGTCAGCCAACGCCACGAGCCGTAGAACTTCACTTACCTCTTTGACAACGGTAAGTTGAACTCAGTTTTATTCTATTTTTAAACATGAAACGACAGATTTGGCGAGAACTCTTAAAAAACGTTATGTTGAAGAGGATCTTACTGCTGTCATTGTCAATGAATGATTTTCCTGAAGGTTTTCTTACTCAAGAAAGGCGTACTTATGTTGCTAAAAATTAGTGTACTTCACTGTACACTGACTTGCTCTTGTCTTCCTCTGCCTCTCACGGTCCAGTGTCCCCGCTGCAATCAGAAAAATGTTAGAAGAGTCTGGGGGCAGCGAGCCGTATGCCTCCGCTGCTCCGACTCCCAGCGCCGTGTCTTTCAGTTCTGCCGGGCTTGCCAGAGGGAGTGGCCAACGCCCGGAGGTGAATCGTGCTCCCTTCCGTCGTGTGCGATGCGTGCGGCTCTGCTCTCTCCTGACCTCATTGGGGGAGACAACGAGGAAGTGAAAAACTGTCCTTTATTCCGTGTGTGTCCGAAGTGCAGAATGCTTTTGACACATACAGGGGAGGGGTGCCCTAATATTGAATGTCCACAATGTCAGACTGTTTTCTGCTATCGCTGTCTCAAGCAAAACTATCATGAGGATGAGGATGAGGATGAGGATGGTTTTTATGATGATGGGGAGGAGGAGGAGGAGGAGGAGGAGGATTATTTTGACTATAACCATTGTCATTGCGCTATAGTTGATAATGTTGAGCTGATTAAAGCACAAGATCAAGAAAGAACAGAAAAATGAAATGATACTGTCAGTAACAGCATTAGAAGTTAATAGTCCCATGTCTTTATTAATTGTCAAGTTATGAGACAACGTGGTCTATCGCTTTACATATTTTATTGTCTCTGAGTTCCACTCTTGAATTCTGTGTTTGTCCCTAGTTACAAAGTTGTATTTTTCATGTGTAAAGTTTTAAGAATTGTTTCTGGAAAACCACCTTAATGTTTTTCATTATTTTGGTCAAAAGTGCCTTTTATGTGATATGTTAATTGCAATTTAAATTGAATTCACAATTGTTTATTTTGCATTAAAAGCCTTCTACCAAACCAAATGTAGTGGGAGCTTAAAAAAAAAGTCAACAAAAGTGATAAAAAATAATGTGATTGTAAACCACCTGCACCTTTTATAAAGTTCTTATTTTATTTTTCACTGACTATTCTTTAATACTCAAATTGTAGAACGAAAAACTCAGATATTCAGACAGATTACTTGATTTTGACAACCCAGGAAGTGTATCAGCAGGCATTGCCTTTAGCTGTAGTGTCTCTGTGTACAGGGACACATCAGATGATAAAACTGATGAGGTTCACAGACCAGCTGAAGGGCAAAATAAATTTGGCCATTGGGTCCAGTTGGCATTTTTGGTAATGTTTAATATGCAAACGTAAGTTTTAAAATAATAGGTAACACCAATTTTTAAAATAACTTTAATTAAAAGCGCATATATGTTGGACCAAGCAGCCAGCAGGATTCAAACCCAGGACATTAGCACCCACACAGTGCACTAAAGCTCATTAAATGCTTGTCTTAACTGTGAGGTTGGTGTCACCGTAGCTACTCTGCTATCATGCTTGGCAATTTCTACACTAACAAGCAAATGAGGCAGACTACTGTAGGACACACTTTTACGGAAAGACCAAAACTCAGGAACTGTTAATGAAGCTAAAACAATGACTAATTCACAGATTAACAGAAAGTAATAATGCTGTGTATTAATTATGCACTGCAGGAAGTTTACACTTGCACTCGTGACTTTTGTAGCATTAGGAAGGAAAGTGGTGTTTTGACAGCTGGACCGTCCATGGGGGACCAACTGTTGTTACTTCAAAAGTCATAACGATAACACTTGTGTTTGTTAGTATATTTACTTTAGTGTAAAAAAGATGTATATATATATATATATATATATATATATATGTTTTAGCAAAGTTTTTGAGGAAAGTTATTGTTTGTATCGGTAACACTTCCATTTCATTTTTTAATGTTATTCATTCTTTCCTGTCCTGCAGGTGTAACGTTTTTGTAAAACAGGACTAAATCCCAAGTCAATATACAGTAGCTTGTGTTCTTATTTGAATAGAATGTTATATATAACAAATGTAACTTATAATTATATAATTATAACAATAGTCTTAAGACAGGTAAACAAATTATTTAAACCATGATGGTGACAGTTACAATGGGCTTCTGGTGTTCACAGGTCACATGCACACCCACTGAGCATCGTGTTAGGAACACATGTATGCCTGTTTATTCATGCAATTAGGAGAATGACCAGACTGGTTTGAGCTGACAGAAATGCTACAGTAACTCATATAACCACTCTTTACAACTGTTGTGAACAGAAAATCATTTCAGGATGCACAACACATTGAACATAAAGTGGATGGGTTACAACAGCAGAAGACCATGTTGAGTTTCACTCCTGTCAGCCAAAAACAGGAAACTGAGTCTGCAGAGGGCACAGGCTCACCAAAACTGGACAGCTGAAAAGTGGAAAGGCATAGCCTGGTCTGGTGAATCATTATTTTTTGCTGAGGCACACAGATGGTTAATACCGCTAGCCACAGCACATCTCAGTATTGTTACTGACCATGTGTGTCCCTTTTTGTAGCCACAATTGATCCATTCTCTATTAGCTACTTCCAGCATGATAACACATTATGTAACAAACCATAAATTGTCTCAAACAGGTTTTTGTCACATACATGTTCCTGTCCTGTCTAGTCTTTGGTATTTCTAACCTCCCTGTCCTGTCTAGTGCATGTGGGATTTCAATGTTTACCTTGTTCCTGTTTGCAACTTAAACTGTCTCAGTGATTACACCTGGCTCAACTTTCCCTGGGTCCCTACTTAAACTTCTTCTTCGTACTTCTCTTGGCTGGTTATTGTTTAGTGTTAAGTTTGGTTAAAGGTGAAGGATTTTAGGTATGTTTGGCAGTGATATAATATAACAAAGTAACAGTACTTAGTGTAGTTATAGTACTGAAGTATTTTTTGCGTGTAGCTGTACTTTACTTGTGTTTTAAAATTTAAGTCGATGTTTACTCTGATAATTTTCTTAAAACAAATACTTTTACTCAAATACATTTTCCACTTGGCATTTTTATTACTGCCAAAAAATAAAAATAAAACACTCCCAAAGTTTAGATGTTCAGTCTGTGAGTTCAGTGTGACAAGCTCTGTCCAGGTCAAAAGAGCAGCAGAAAGAAGCTGTCATGGAAGCAGCAACATCCTCCTCTAGCAGCAAGTGATGCTGCTTCAACTCCTGTTACATCAGCTAGCATAACTTCTCCAACATCACCTCCTGCTTTAAACAAGTCAAACCACCTGTGGCCATATCTCCAAGAGATATTCTTCTTTCTTGGCGTGAAGGATTCCTCATATCAAATGAAGTGCGTCCTCTGCTTGCCAAAAACCACTAAAATTCTGGCATAAAAATTCTCTGTCAAACCTCAATAAATCATGTTTTTTGTTTTAATATTAGGCGGTACAATAATTATTAGGAAAAGAAGGCACTAGAAAATGAAAATTTGGAATTCTTAAAATTCTGACAGATTTTTAATGAGATTATTCTACTTTTACTTTCGGTACTTAAGTACATTTATTCAGAATCTACTTTTGATACTTAAGTACAGTTAACACTTTCATACTTTCATGTAACATTACAATGGGTGATTTTGACGTTTACTTAAGGAATGTTATAATAAAATATCTGAACTTTTATTTAAGTGTGGCTTTCAGGTACTTTATAAAACATTAATGTTTGGCAGTCTTTCTGTTAGTTGTTTAACATTAGTGTTGCTTTTGTATTCCCTCTGGTGTTTGATCTACCCAAGTTCCCCTCTTTTTGCATCTCCTGTTTCTTTGTACTGGAAAAAACTCCTTTCTGCATTTAGTCTTGTTCATCGCTGATAGCCATTTGTGTCCATCTCACCCCCCAGTAGAGATAAAAAATGAATGACTAAGGCAGAGAATGCAGGATTGGTGTTGCACTTTTAGGACTGTGTGTTTGGTGATATCAATAGCTGTGTGGAGAGTTTGTAAATTTTCTCTGTGTCTTCAAGGAGTTTCTTTTGCATTTGGAAGACAGATAGTGTAGATGGATGTCTTTTAAGTTGTCCCAACAGTGTATTGATTCACTCCAGGCCCCTCTTGGCCCTATATGGCCTAAAGGATTGTTAACGATTTACAAACTGTATGGAGTATTCTATTTAACCACAAGAGGGCGTTGACTTCTTGTCATTAGATGACTCTTTTTTTACTATAAAAACATTTTCCTTATGGAGCTGAGGTGCATATGCTAATTTTCCTCCAAGAATCTCTTTATGACCTCATAATTTCACCAGCCATAATGCTGAGCTAATATTTTAGAAGACATAGAGGAAACAAAGATTACTGGATTTGTACAGTGACTAGCTATCACAAGGGTCTAGACTTAAAATGCCATTGCTCACCTTGCCTGTTACTGTGATTATATTGTTTTATGACAGCATTTAACGTACATAACTACTCTCATATTTCCAGCGACTGCACCTCTACTACATTTATATTTATGTCAGAGGACTTCATAGAAAATGCGAAGCTTAAAAGTGTCTTGAAGCACAACACCACAGCTTGGCATTTGAATTAGTCCTGCAACACAGTGGTAAACATTAGTATTTATACACACTGATAGCAAATCAAATAGATAGCAAAATAACTGAAATGTAAAAATAATGAATGAATTTTACAACTGTTTACAATTATTAATTTATAAATACTGTAGCAAAGTATTTCAAATATGAATTGATATTGTCTCCAAGCTAAAAATTCCATTCTAGTTTGAGGTGGCCTTTTAAGTGTCACTCTTTCTCTCTTTCCATGTTATTCTTTTCCTCAGGCCTCTAAACAGCAGACCTGTTTGTAGGATTAAGCTGAAAAGCCCACGCTTAAGAAGTCATGTACTCTTTCTCACACAAGAGACAAGAGAGCAGGGAAAGGATTAACAGCGTCACTTCCCAGGTGACCTTCAGCCTTTTGTGTCCAGTGTGTTCTGCACCTTCTCATCATGCTTCTCCTTGTACCTCTGCATTGTGCCCTCTGCTGCACCTCCTCTTCACGCCTTACCCTGTGCCTCCTCAATGTTCTCTGCCCTGCACCTCTTTTTTGTACTCAAGACCTCCTCGTTGTGTTTCACCCTGCACCTTCTCATTTTCCCTGCCTTGCTCCTCATCATTATAGCTCAGCCTGCACCTCTTCATTGAGCTTTGCTCCACACCTCTGCCTTCTTGCCCTACTCCTCATGGTACTCGGCCTCACACCTCTTGATCATGCCCCGCCCTACAACCCCTGCACTATTGCCCCCCCCATCCCTGCATCGTATCTTGCCCTCCACCTTTGTGCCATGCTGTGCCCCCCGCCTCTGCACTGTGCCCTGCTCCGCCTCTTGTTTAGTTTTAACATGCTAACATGTTATGATTCTTAGAAGTCATAGAAGTATTTAAGTCTAGTATAGTAAGTATGAATACGAACAACATTTTAATCATATGCACCGATGGTGGTTCATCATATAAACTAAATAGTTTGTATATGGTCAACAGAATAAACTGGTCATTTTAAACGTAAATGTATTGTATTCTGGTCAGGACTGTGATGGACCTGGAGTCTGTCCTAGACAACACAGGATGGGAGGCATACTGTGAACAGTACAGCACCATCAGACACACATAAACACTAGCACTATGGCTGTGTACAGTTTCCTGGTCACCTAAATCCCATGTGAATGAACTACAGGAGGAAATCTAGAGTGCTCACATTAAACTCACAAGAACATTGACACCAGTTAGTTGAGAAAGTGTAATGGCTTTCCTTTCCTCCTGTTTCTGTCCTTTACACATGTTGTTTCTGGACTTTTCTCTCATTCCTGTCTCTCGTCTTTTTCCCACACTCCCCAGCTTCTGCATTGTTATTGCTTCTTCTCGGTTTTTCCGTTTCCAGAGTGGCCTCTCAGTATTTTCACTTCCACCGGTTCTGTCATTTTCATTGGTTCTGTTCTGCTCATTTATGTCACTCCACATTACCTGCTTGTAAGCGGCTTGCTGAGAACAGCTTGGTTTAGAAGGACCCAATTGGACTAATCTGATTATCCCCCAATTGGGCTGTAGTACTGTAAAAGGCAGGGTAGAATTCAAACCCAGACATAGGCGCGTGCACAGGCACACACACACACACGCACACGCACACGCACACGCACACACACACAGGCACATACACACATGTACACACAATTTCAAGCGCAGTACACATGTACACAAAATCATACACACAAGTAGATATACAAAGTTAACTACCACACACATAGTAACAAATTCAGCACCAGATTGCAAATACTGTACAGTCGTTAGACACACTCAAAGTAGTAATCATATAAGATACACTGTCAGACAAAGGCAGAGCCCAACATCCTACCTATTTGATTTAATTCATGAATGAATTAACCTATAAAAAGGGTCACATATATGTGTATTTGTATGTCTGGTGGTTAGTAGCCATCTCCGCTGCCCCTATGTGCTAACAAGTGGTTTGCGTTAGCTCGGTTAACCCAGTCCTGTACCTCAGTCTCTCTGAGCTGCCACTCCTGCTCCAAGCACACTGTTGCATGTGGCTCAATGCTGCTCAGCTCAGGATATTTTCAGCTCACTTCAACGCAGAACCACGTGCTTTGGTCTCAATCTTTAGTGTGTCTGAAAACAACCCTGAACACAGTTAGCTAAATATAAATCAGTCTCACCGCCTTTAGCTGTCTTCAAATGTTACATTAGTGTTACCAAAGAGGATTTTTTCAGACACCAAATGATCATGTCAATATTGTTGGTAAAATTGATGTAAACTACCACAATATAAAGTATACTGTATTTGAATGCTTTAAAATCAAAAGATATTTTTCATTTCCATTTAGCATAATGCTACATAAACTCTTATTTTTGACTGATATGAAAAAGTAAATTAATTTTAAAAGTCATATTAATTATTCACTTTAAAGTTTCACAGAAGTTTCTATATGATAGACCTTTTTTCCAGATTGAGAATGTCCCTACACTTAATGGATAGTGCAGTTTAGGCAACATTGAATGATTTTCTGGTATTCTCACCAGGTCTGATGGGCAGACACATGTCACCAACACAGACTGGCATTTTACCTGCCATACCTCTGTGTTTCATTTCACATTTACATAACTGGACTGCTTGTAACAGGGATTCCTTCTGTGTGTTCACAGTGACAGCATTCAACCCCGACTGGACTCCATTGAAGTCCCAGCTGTGGTTCAACAAATTCAAAAATACTGTTCCTCCTCCTCTCTCTCTCTCTCTCTCTCTCTATCTCTCTCTCTTTCTCATCTAATCTCAAAGAAAGCTTGGAGCTGTCCTATTTTATCCCTAGAGCACCAATCTCTTGATTACTCTGGATTGGGGTAGGTCCCAGTGCAGAAAAGCTAATCAAAATGTTTATAAGAGGTAAAGTTAAGAAAATCTTCAACAGCTGTTTTATTGGTTTAAACCTGAATTGGGACATTTTTATCAAGTGACTGACGACAGTCTGTCTTGCTTGCTGGTATAATTTCTTATGCATTTTAAGCACTTTTTAAGAGGACTGAGTCATGTTCAGAATTTAGGTCAAGGAATTCAAAGCAAGTTTAACTTCAAACACAATTCTGACGTCAAAAATGTGCTCCAAACTGATGGGAGAAGGACCAATTGTTTCCTGAACACCTGTAATATTTTTTGGTTTCTTCACCATATTGCTTCTTGCTCAAAGTGACAATCCCAAGATATTCTGCTTGATAAGAATTGTGCATCTGACCTGCTAATCTGTAATCTCAGGACACAGAGGATGGTTAAACGTGCCCTCAGTACATACACGGCACCAGGTGAGCAGCCTTTCTTTACTATCACATTTCTGATGCTTCCTAAACAGCTAATCAGAAAACGTCCGTGTTTTCTTGGTATGTTTGGTATTTTTACCTGTGCTCATGAATTAATTAATAATTAATTCATATTGACAGAGTTGAAAGAATAAAAATTAAAAGATGCTGATGTTTTAAAAGGTGCAAAGCATCAAAGTGCAATGTAAAAATCCTTGAGAATGTTAAAAAATATTAATGCTGAGGCTCTTTCTGTTTTACGTGTTTTACCTGGTGATTCTTACTAGCAGTAGCAGTCTAAACTCCAGTGCATAATAATGCAGGAGCCATTGTATAGCAACAAAACAAACATGGCCGCTGTAGACTGAAAGTGAACCGTAACTCTCCACATTACAGCTACTCTTCAGAACATTTTTGCTGGTGCGTAATGTTAATGCATAATGAGGTCAGAGTAGTTTTTCAGCACAAAATAAAAGTGTATTTTCATTTCTGTGAAGTAAATCTGACAAAGCTTTGTTTTAGAACTGGCTTTGATGTCCTCTGAAAGGGAGATGGAGGTTTGTGGTTGGAGCACCACTGACTAGCACACTGCCAAGGGTTCCTTTCTCGTGGCGTTTGTACTACAAGAGAATGAGCATCGCGCCTTTGCTACGCCATACAGATGCCAGTTGTGCAGATGAATAAATTCATCTGTGTAAAAGGGGAAGTTTAACTTAAAGCCATTACATTTATGTGTTGAACAAAAACTCCTAATATGTGAACTATTTTTCTTTTCTATTTACTTGACAGTTCAGTGATGGTCAATCGTTTAAAGCATGAGAAATTTCCCTTAGGATGATACAAGGGGAATGTTTAAAGAAATCCCATTTATGCTGGAAAGAAGGGAAGCCCTCTCTTAAGGTGTGCAGAAAATCTGATATTCTGTAGGAAATGGATATGCATGCTGTGCCTGTGTTTTTTGACATTCTAACTGTATGGATCAGCTCTGTGTTTTGACATTCTTCTAAAGCATGTGGCATCTTTCCATAGCAGTGTTCTATAGTAATGTTCAACATGTCTGTAAGAAAATTCATTAAAAAATCCCAAGACTTGAGCAATGTTGCCAACAACTGCTTTAGTGTTACTGCAATAACATTATGCACCAGTAAAGTCATTCTTTAACTGTCCAGCTATAAAATTGCAAAGATGGACAAGAAATATCTTCATATTTGGCATGCTGATTGAGTAATCCAAATAAAAAGCAATGCTATAAAAGTGAGATGTTACAAAACAATACTTTATGAAGTTTGCAATGAAAATGAGATTCCGCATCTTCTTCCTGCTTACTCATCTATGTGTTTATGAATACATCTCTGTAACGGACTTGCTCTCCAGAATCTCTGTTCTTGGTCATCCTTTCACTTAGATCCATTGTGAAGAAGATGTGTTGAAAATGTTCCTGTTCAAATGATGTACTGTGTAAATTCACATTGGCATGTATTCCTCATATGTTTTTAATACATATTCTTTTCCAGAGAAGAATACAATACCAGTCAGAGCACCACAGGTACAAACAGGCTCATAATATAGCTCAAAATTTTGTAGTGCTCATAGATACTGATACAGACTACTGGAACGTTGTGAAATGTCATATTTCTGCCTATTCATCAGTTATGAATAAAGACCAATTGTTTGTGATTTTTTAAAATAGTTTTTCTCTTGAATCTTTTTTGTAGTGTTTTTTAAAGGGCTTTTTGAACATTTAATCAAATTTTGCCATTTCTACAACCACCTCCTAGGACCAAGGAACTCTCAGGTGAGTCAGAGGTTTTCTAAAGAGGTGTGATTATATGCATTTATAGCCCTCACTAGACTGTCAATGAGTGGACATTTGCCATGTGTTATTTTGTAGTCTCCATGGATTCATTAGGGCCTCAGTGTGCTGCCAG
Source organism: Chitala chitala (assembly GCA_025773905.1). Classification (NCBI taxonomy): domain Eukaryota; kingdom Metazoa; phylum Chordata; class Actinopteri; order Osteoglossiformes; family Notopteridae; genus Chitala; species Chitala chitala. Next base: position 29,660 of record JABJVR010047496.1, on the reverse strand, counting down.
CAAGGTAATCTCCTTGCCACCCACGTGTTTCATGAGCTAGTCTTAGGTCTTGGCAGTGCCAGACGTCACTTAAATAAGTGGAACATGCTGTTGGTTGTGTAACCTCGAAGGCAGTTGTAAGTCAGGAGAATCACAATTTACCATGATTGTCATTGCATCTTCATGTAAGTGTGCATTCTCAGGACAGTACAGTGTCTCCACAATGGTAGTGAGGTGAGAGGCCACTGTCTTTCCAAGGCAGATGGTTATCCAGCTGAATGTATGGTAAAGTCTCATGAGGGTGGTGACCTCAGGTTACCTTTGTGAGAACTTCCCTCTAATCAACCAGAAAAAGTCAGTTATGGTATTGAGTAGTGTACTCCCGATCCTGTGTGAGCCCTTCACCTGACTTAGCTGCAGTTATTTATGTTTATGATTTGAGATTAGCTGCAAGTGCTCCACAATCAAAATATACTGATGACCAGATATCATTACTGTAGACCCTTCCATACTTCTGTTGTTGGGAGCAATATTAGAGTAATTTTAAGTATAAAAGTCAGTTTTTTATAAAACTCATTATTCCAAACTGATGATCAAATTCAGAGTTGTGGGAGTCTTTGACTGAAACACGTTACCACTTTCATTACTTCTCTGGCGTTACAGGTTTGAACCAGTGTATGGAGTGTTTATGGAGTGTAGGGAGGCTGACAGACCTTTGCTCAGTTCAAAGAAATGCAGCCCTGTGTTTTTAAAGCCATTTTTGGGTTGCTCATCTGCCAGTATTGTCATCATTTGGAATCAGAGTAAGCACAGAACACTGATAACATATAATGTTATCAATAGACAAATTAGTGAAACTAGAAGTGTCATGAATGGAGGTAGCCTGAGGCAAGGTCCAAATGCAAAGAGGGAGATTTATTACAAAATGAAGCAAAAACAGAGTACAAAAAGGTATGCAGACAAGGTTTAACCAAGGACTGGCAACATAACACTTTACAACTCAACAACCAGCAACACATTGAAACAAAGGGGAAACTTTAATAGGGACAGGACCAATAGAACACACTTGGGGATGACTAATGACTATAACAAGACAATGACGCAGGGCTGGGAACACATAACAAAGACCTAATGCGTAGGAAAGAACGAGAGGAAGGGTGACACCTGGTGGACACAGGGACCATAGCGGACAGGGCGTGACAAGAAGTGGTTTTTATGAACTATAAAATATGATGCATGCAGATCCCATTGGTAAATTGATTTATTAAAGTTGCCTGGTGGCTCAACGTGTAGAACATCGGGCTGGAATGCAGGAGACTCCTGCTTTGAATCTCAATACAGCCAGGTGTGTCCTTAAACAAGACACTCAGCGCTAGGTTCCCTAGGTGCCACATGTGGCTGGCTGCCCACTGCTGCTCTCCAGGGATGGATTAAATGCAGCGAATGAATTTTTCTGTTGTGGGACTAATAAGGGATTTAAAAATAAATAAAGGCATAAGGTAGGCAATATTCTCAGATTGTCCTTAGTACTTTTAAACCCCTATACTATTTTTAAATTACCAGTCATCATTTTTAAGAACGTTTAGTTTGGTTTAGTGAGCTGGTGGCTCAATGGGTTGCAGAGCTCTCCCGGTTCGAATCCCAGCCCAGCCATCACGTGTGTCCTTGAGCACGACACTCAGCTCCAGCTCCCCTGGTGCCATGTGTGGCTGCTCCCTGCTCCCCCCACAGGATGAGTTAAATGCAGAGAAGTAATTTCCCTATGGGATTAATAAAGTTACATTTATAAATTAGAAGAAAGCAACTGAAATCAATTTAGTTGCATTCATATGGACTTCTAAAGATCTTTCTCAGACATTATTTAGAGCAGTCATCTTTCCAGAATTGTTCTCTCTAATCCCGAGGCCATCGGACCTTTTCTAAAGACTTTCATTATCAGACCCCTGATAGAGGTGACAGATGACTACACTGATTGTCATTAAAAGTCCATCATTCTCCTTTCATTCTCCTTTTCTCATCATCCTTCCACCAACTCCTGCAGTGGTCTGATAATATCCTTTCTTACTGTCTCTTTCTTCCTTTGCCTCTTTTTCTGGTAATACGTTGAGTAGTTAATAGGCTTGTATGGCATTAAAGGAGCAGCTTTTAGTTTATTAGCTTCTTTCAAAATGCCTGTGTGCTCCAGTGAGTCCCAAATTCTAAAGCTGTTTAAAGAGATTTTCTGTCTTTAAAAAATGGCAAAGCTACACTGAACAAGACCAGGCTTATCTCTCTTTTGTGATTTTATATAAGTAATAAAAAAGTCAGTTGTTTCTGCTAACTTTTACTTCAACCTTAAAAAAGCATGATTTGTTACCATTCTTTCATTTCATGTTTTCAGCTCTGGTGCCAGTCTAACATGCCGTTTCTCTGTCTCTTCTTCCCTTGTTGTGATGCTGACAGCAATGCCTTATGGTTTGGATGAGAAGGCGGTTTTGAACTAGTGCCTCACCATTGTCAGTGGACAGAGACAGAGACTGCCCACAGACACAGCCACTTTGGGTACTCTACCCTGCCACCTTCTCCACCTTGATCTCCTGCCTTTGTCTCTAAATAACAGCCCTACTCTGAGCCCAGCAGAGCTGCGATAGCTCCTGTGGACTCCACATTCTTTTTCAGTCTGTCCCCATCATCCACAGCAGCGGGCTGGAGACCATGACACTACACAGAAGACCCAAAAAAGATAAAAATTCAAGGGGGAAGGTTTGCTCCTATGTAGAACATCTGTTTGGCAGCATGTCCTCTGTGCCTCTCGTTCCTCACACCTGCTGGGGTATCTGGATGTTCGTTCCTTTGTTAATGACCATAAACCTGCCCTGTGAAGCCTGGGCTGCCACTTACAAAGTCGCCATTGTGGGACCCTGGCTGTGTGATGCCTTCTACTCCAAGGCTTTGCCCAACATAGCAGCACGACTGGCCATAAACCGCATCAACAAGGACGCCTCCCTTAGCAAGGCCTACTGGTATGACTACACGCTGGTCAACGAGGACTGCCGGAGCTCGCGAGCGCTTGCTCAGTTCTTTGAGCTGGAGAGCTACGGTGCAGTCTTCTTGGGCCCTGCCAACCCAAGCTACTGCTCATCAGCAGCTCTGCTGGCTAAAAACTGGAATAAGGGCATTCTGTCGTGGTCCTGCCTAAAGCCCAACATGGATGCGTACACCTACCCCACCTTCCTCCGCCCTCTGCCCATCCCCTCAAATGTGCTGTTTGCTGTGCTGCGCTACTTCCACTGGGCACATGTGGGGATTGTCACCTCAGACAAGGACCTGTGGGCTGCCACTGGCCAGGAGCTCGCCTCCTCTCTGCGGGCTCTTGGCTTGCCTGTCAGCACTGTGGTCACCATGCAGGAAAAGGAGGATGGACCCAGGAAAGCCCTGCAGAAAATAAAGGATGCACACCGAGTTAAAGGTATCCTAAGTGTATCTTTCCTTTAAATTCAGTAGTAGCAGTAAGAAGTCGTTAATTTCCTCAGTGGTCTGGTCTATATCTTACTCATCTTCCTTTGTTCACAATGGTGCCATTTTACTTACATGTGTGCTTATTATATCCAATATCTGGGTACTAATATATAATTTGTTAATAGATAAATGTATGTACAGTCACTGTTTATGTTTAGTCTCGCTCTCTTTGAGTCTTTTTATATACAACAGCGAAGAGGTTGTGTTTTCAGGAAATTACTTTGGCTGTAGTTTTGAGATAAGACAGCCAGTTGATTGTGGTGACTGAGATTATTGATGTGTCGTTTCAGCCTTCCTACATTTATTTGGATCCCGCGCAACTCGATGTACATTAACCTGTTGTGGTGTGTAACTTGTCCTTAAATCAGTGTGAAAATCCCAAAGATTTTCAGATTCAAAGCAAATACATTTGGGAGACACCCAAAAACTAGGTCCTGAATCGTAAACTGCTGGTGAATCCAGTTCTCCAGGGTCAGGTTTTTCAGAGTGACTTATAAGAGGGAGCGCACGTGTTTATCTATGGGGTGGAATATGCTCTGCACAGCAGTCTTATCTCTTCTTCTCTCCTTAGTGGTCATCATGTGCATGCCCTCCGTGCTAATTGGTGCTGAAGTCCAAGGCCAATTGCTAACAACAGCTCTGGACATGCAAATGGTTGACCAAGGATACATCTTCATGCCCTACGACACGTTGCTATATGCCCTTCCGTACAAAGACATGACATACCCAGCGCTGGCAAATGACACGAAATTACGGAAGGCCTATGATGCTGTGCTCACCATCACGATGGACTCTGGTGACCTCAGCTTCTATGAAGCCTTCAGAGATGCTCAAGTGAACAATGAGATCCATAGCAATGTCAAGCCCGAGCAGGTAGGGAGATGACTGAAATATGAAGCAGTATGAAAGGGGTGATGCTTCTGTTACCATGACTATATTCTAATGTTTTATGGGTAAATGGGTGCTTACATGCAGTAATTTTACTCACTGATAATACACTATGCAAAACATGTAAGCTTGAAAAAATACAATGTTTATTGTATATTACGTGTGTTGGGAAATGAGCAGTAGTTTTGAATTTATATTTCTGTGTGGCAATCACATTCACATATTTGTTGTCTTCCTCATCACCTGCCATGTCTTTCTTTCACATCCTGCCCTTTTTTGACAGGTGTCCCCATTCTTTGGTACCATCTATAATATGCTGTACTTCCTGGTCATGTCAGTGGAACAGGCCCGGCTAGGAGGGGCCAGCTGGGTGTCAGGGGAGGTGCTGGCCCAGACTGCAGGCAGATTCCAGTTTCCTGGCTTTAACCAGCCCTTGCGTTCCGGGAAGAACGATGAGGGAATGCAGGCACGCTATGTGGTGCTGGACACAGACGGCCGGGGTTCCTCCTTCACTGTCACACATGTCCTGGAGGCTGAGCACACACATGGAAAATTTGGGGGACTGAGGTACACAGGCAACTCCATCCATTTCGCTGGCACAGTCCCTGGAAGTGATGCCAACTGCTGGTTTAGCCCCTACATCGCCTGTAGTGGTGGTAAGTGTGATTCTGCCAGGTCAGGGCTGGAGAATTGTGTATAATTCTGTTTCTTAGATTCAAATGCACTAGATTGGCCTGAAACAACTGAAACAATGTTACTAACAGAACAGAAAGTAAATTTAAGTAGTTTGAATAACACAGAAAGGATAATGAGTGGCCAAGATGAATGCAGGCTTTGCTGTTGCAGTGTATCTAAGCCACCAGTTGAGAACCTTGGGGTCACAACCCCATGTGGGATCGCCTGATATGCAAATGGGTTAGAGAAAATGGGTAATTTTTTTTTATTATTATTTTGTAAATATAAATTTAAAATTATACAAAATAAGTTAATGACAAGAGACTGTGTTCTGTCATATATACATAATTATCAAAAATATTTCTGAAATAAGGAGTTATCAACATTTTTGAATGACTGCGGTTGCAAAAAAATGCAGACAAAATGGTTCATGAGCCGAAAAAGGCTGGAGCCTTTGTCCAAGGCTGAAGCATGGAGCTATCATAGCAACTGCGTAATTACAATTTCTATTACAGTTTGATAGTTCAACTAAGTTTGGGTTTAATACACTAGAAGTCACCACAATCTTGTGTTTGCTACACTTTATGTGTCTATGGAGAGTAGTCACATGACCTTTTAAAGCTACCTTCCATACATATTTTGAATCAGAAGAAAACTGCTATTTGCTCTGTATTTCACTCTGTAACATGGATAGCGTGACAGGTACCTAAAATCAGGCTTAATCAAATTACTGTCATTATTCAATATGTTTGAAAAACATGCATTTCAAAAAGCCTCAAAAAGGCTGAAGGTATCATTTTCATGTAATTGCACTGAAAAATTGCCTTTTCTTGAAGTGTATGAATCTTTTCTCTTGCCCAGGAATGGATGGAATCACACTATTCCTTTTCTTCATGTTATTTTTTTTACTGGTAACGGGTGGAACAGCCCTTGCTCTCTATATCAGGTAAGGTAGCTGTTTTGGAAGGCTTCAAATAATCAATCATCTTACACACATTTGATTGGTAGCCAGCTCCACTCACTTCTTTCTGTCATTGGGTGGATTTTGTGTTTTTTTCTTTACTCTCCATTTGCTGCTTATGGTCTTCTCAGGAGGAAGATACTGTCAGGATTTCTGTTTGGAACAGGGGGAGGGGGTCCCACCAAAATAATACTCACTTTAGATGACCTGGTCTTCATCAACACACAAGTCAGCAGAAGGGTTTGTGCAAAGCCAAATGTGGCTGTTTTTTTGCATCAAAAACTGTCAAAAAAATTTGCACAGAAATCAACAATGAAGTGGTCTTTTGGTCCTATCTAGCACAACTTTATCCTGCCTTCTGTCTTCTGTACAGAAGCTGTTCGAGGACAATGTGGCAAACAGCACCTCGGATTTGAAGACAAATCAACACATGGTATCAGGGCGCAACTATGTAGCCACCACGCCTAAAAGCTCCAACATTGCAATACTTGAAGTGAGTAGGACTTTAATGCTAGCTTTAAAGCTTTTTAAAGAATTTATCAGTAAACATGCCTTATTGAATGACTGAGCAACTACACTTTTTAATGGTACACTTGTTGTAAAAACAGGTAACCAACATCATTCATAATCCCAACACTGTCATATTTATATTGCATAACATGTATACTTGCATTTTGAATGGAGTTTAATTAAATGAATTACATGTGACATTTATTAGCTATAAGTAACTTCTGCTTTTTTGTTGTTTTTCTGATTTATGATGTCAAAGCAACCAAGGCATTTTCAGGAGCTTCTTATTGGTTTGACCTGGACAATTTATGAGTGTCTAAAGCCTCTGCTCTCAAAGTGGGTGTGAAATATGGCCAGATGTTCTGCAAAACAACTGCAAAATTGATTAATATTTGATAAGACTGTGTGGTGTGATCAAAAACAGCAAAAAGACCTAAAATATGGTGCAGTGCAAATGCAAAACTGTTTTAAAAAGCATAATAGGGGGAGTTAATGGAAAAATGTATAATCTTACAATGCACTATATTTACCAGGGTGACTGGGTTTGGCTGAAGAAAATCCCGAATGGACACACTGTGTTCGAAGTTAGGGATAGTACACAGGCTGTCTTCACAAAGGTTGGTGACAAAGTGTGTGAAGGCTATACAGTTGGAAAAAAAGAATAAGGAGCGAGACAAAGAGTTCAGAGAGGAGACCAAGAGAGAATTCTGTGAAAGACAGACGATGTGTGGTAACAGTTCTTTTGTTAACTTACATTTACAAGCATATAATACTTGGAAGTCTATTTTCTGAGAATGAAGTCCAATAACAATAAAGTAATTTTTCCAGACCTACATTATTAAAAAGTTATGGCTTGTCTCTTGTACCTTTTTACAATGTTATTCACTACTCATGCCATCTTCCTCATTTAACAACTCCTTGCTTGGCCAAACCACAGTACTTTCACCTGGTTGTTGTGCTCTTGTTAAACCTTGGTCCTACATCGCCACGCACCTTTACCTCCTGGCCTCCCTCGCAGCTTCGGGATATGCGTCACGAGAACCTGAACCTTTTCTTGGGGCTTTTCTTTGACGCTGGCATCTTCGCCATCGTGACAGAGCACTGCACTCGCGGCAGTCTGCAGGACCTCCTCAGCAAGGAGGACATGCGCCTGGACTGGATGTTCAAGTCCTCTCTGCTGACTGACCTCATCAGGGTGAGAATCTCACAGAGGTTCACTTAGCTGCCCAGTCATTTAGGGGCCTCAAAGACCCCCTTAATGATCCACACGTATGATGTGCACAGCTTTACATTTTACATGAGTGCAAACATTTTTAACATGTAACATGTAAACCACAGGTTCAGCATTACTGTGTAATTATGTCTCATTTTTATATGTATTATATCAGTACATTTACATTCATATGTTTTATCATTTTATTTGTATTCTTTTTTACCCCAAAACCCCATGCTATAGACTTACGCATAGCTTCCAGTCCTTTATCTGACCTTGATCCTGTGTCCCCCCACAACAGGGAATGAAGTACCTCCACAACCACAGTATCATCCACGGGCGTCTCAAGTCACGCAACTGTGTGGTGGATGGGCGCTTTGTGCTGAAGGTCACCGAGTATGGCTTAAATGAGATTGTGCGCTCCCAGAGGCTGAAGCTAGCAGACAGCCAGCCTGAGGGTGAGGAGAGAGGGGCCCACACTGGGAACAATGACTTAATTTGTAGGAGTGAAATAAATACCAGGGTGATGTTCATAACCATAATAATACAAAATATAAATCCCACAGTTTTGAGTTTTAGGAGCTGAATATACTCGAGGATGCATACTATTTTTATGTTCATTTATGGGGGCAGTTTTTATCAAGTCAGGTGTATTACACTGTAATATCCTTGTTGTCTGTCCAATACCCTCCCCCTCACATGCACAAAGACCAGCTATGGACTGCTCCAGAGCTCCTAAGGAATCCAGATTTGGAGAAGAAGGGAACATATCAGGGTGATGTCTACAGCTTCTCCATCATCATGCAGGAGGTCATCTCCCGCAACAAGCCCTTCTGCAAGCTCGACATACCTGCTAAGGGTGAGGAAGGGATCAATATGGGGCGGGAGGAGAGGACCGGCCTGAACTGAAAGAGCAAGTCAGAGCTAAACCCTACTGGGAAAGGCAATGAAGCCACTGCATACTGACCTTACTAAAGCCCTTCTCTATGTTTTTGATCTAGGTAAATTCCACCTTAACTGGAATCACCAGTAATTAATTTTTTTGTTAGACTGACCATTGTATAAACCTCAAAGAAGTAAGGGGGGGCAGAACTGAAGCAAGAAATTTCTTTCATATTACGTGAAAAGAATTAACCTGCAGGATATCATGCTCAGCATGTCATTAACTGCAGAAATAATTGAGAAGGTTCGATCACCACCGCCACTGTGCCGACCTACCATTACACTGGATGAAGCACCAGTTGAGTTCATCCAGATCATGAAGCAGTGCTGGAGTGAGGAGCCGAAGCGCAGGCCCACGTTTGAGGAGATCCTCAGGCAGGTCAGACACATATGCACTCAGCCCATCAAATCTGGTGCATTGTGGGTCTGTATATGAGATTTGAAAGCTGCATCAGAGTGCGAGTGCGAGTGTGTGTGTGTGTGTGTGTGTGTGTGTGTGTGTGCGTGCATTTGATGTTTAGTGTTTTCATTGTCTGACACTGCAGGCTGACCATCTATCCACCCACGATTTTGCTTGCAACTGCTTGCATCTGTGTGTCTGTCTGTCTGTCTATTTTTTGTTTTTATTCTCTGAGACTGCAGGCTGATCATTATCTATCCACCCAAGGTTTTGTGTGTGTGTGTGGTTGTGTGTGTGTGCACTTGTGCGTGTATCTGTCCCAGAGTCTCAGATATTGTTCTCTCCCCGGTTCCCCACCATTGACTTTTGCTCACCTCTTCACAGTTTAAGAGTATAAACAAGGGCAAGAAGACAAATATCATTGACTCCATGCTGCGGATGCTGGAGCAGTACTCATCTAACCTAGAGGACCTCATCCGTGAGAGGACAGAGGAGCTGGAGGTGGAGAGAACCAAGACGGAAAACCTAGTGGCACAGATGCTGCCCAGGTGAGATCTACCTGGGTACACACTGCATGCTTTATTATCTTCTTTATATTTTATGCATAGCACCATATTAGGTATTATATGGATGTTTAGGTAACTTTTTTCAGGTAAGAAAAATATTAAATAGGTGTCCTTAATGCTTAATTCACAACGTATCAGATCAGGAAACTGCCAGTGTTGTGCCATAATCTTTTGTCCAGAGACACATGTGCTGCTCTTCATACCGGTGTATAACAGCATTGTTCATTTAAATGCACTGCAAATAGCAAAAACATTAACTTAACTCATAACTGGTACTAATTAGCTTTTGGTTCACCGTTTTCACTGTTGCTTTGTAAGAAATTGGAAAGAGGTGCTGTTATTAGAAACACTAGTGAAAGCTCTAACATGCAGGTCAGTGGCTCTGGCCCTGAAGACTGGAAAACCTGTGAAGCCAGAGCATTTCAACGAAGTGACCCTGTACTTCAGTGACATCGTGGGCTTCACCACAATTTCAGCCCTGAGCGAGCCCATTGAGGTGGTGGACCTGCTCAACGACCTCTACACGCTGTTTGATGCCATCATCGCACAGCACGATGTCTACAAAGTAACTGCCAACTCTAACTTGCTTCGGATTCTGCTAATGTGCGTGTTTGCGTACCAGTGTATGCATTGATGTTTAGCTTTCTGCCACACCAAGAATTACAGCCAGCTGTGTGGCACCTTCAGAAATTGAGAAATGTTAAAAAAAAGTGAACAGGACAATACAGAAGATGTTATGCTATTTTGGAATTGGACGTACTTGCTCTACTCAAAAAAACCAAATTCCTTCTCTATGATTAGTTTTTGAAATCTGTGAGAAAAAGATTAATGTTAATTTAAAGTACTATTCAAAAATCTTACAGCAGAAGTCCCCACATACCACGAAGTAGTGATGATTTCATAGATTATATGGTAAAACTGGCAATATGTCAGTATACCTGTAATCTGTCTGTGAGCTTTCCCAGCCTCATATTCTGAGAAAAGAGCTCACTGAAAGTACAGAAGCCAGCTTCTTAGCAATTCAAACTGTGCTGTTAGAACTTGTTTTTTAAACGTGACGGCTGGATTATTGTGACTGTTACGCTCCCTTCTGTCCTCCTTAAAGGTGGAGACCATCGGTGATGCTTACATGGTCGCCTCAGGGGTTCCCAACCGCAATGGTCAACGGCATGCTGCCGAGGTGTCCAACATGTCTCTGGACATCCTCCACTGCATCGGTGCCTTCAAGTTGAGACACATGCCTGACGTCAAGGTGAAGATCCGCATAGGCCTCCACTCAGGTGAGCAAGCCTGCTCCTTCCCCGTCTGCGACCCCTCACTGAGTCTCACACCTGTGCTCTGTGTTTGTGGAGGGATCTGTCGCATGCAGCAATGACAATTATCAATGTTCTGGATGCTCATTGTGTCTGTACTTATGTCACCTGCTTGGCTGTTTTTCATTTACTCCTTCCTTATAGATATTTGCACTCACATTATTGTTGGGCCTAGAATTTCTAATTGTCCGTTTACTTTACTGTCTTCATTTTTACCTGATGTAATACTGAGAGCAAGCCTCTTTTTTTACAAATATTAAATGACAAAATCCTATCATTTCTTTGCAATTGTTTTGATAATAATCCACCACATGAAGTGACTGCCAGTCATTACTGGACTGAAGTACACATGTATTTTACACGAGTCATTTTGAAAAGCTGTGGTTGTTTTAAACTTGAATATAAACAACTTACCAATCATCAGTGAACCCTGTTTCTATAAGAAGGGGAGTCCAGTGTGGAGGGTTCACAGCAGCGTTAATGAATAATATACATGGCTGGAATAATACCAAGACACTGACCATCTGAAATTAAGCAATGTGGGTCATGTCTAAAGACAATATGCAATGTAAACGTTTGTTTCACATTGTATTAGTAACTTTGCCTTAAATTATGTTTGTGGCGTTGCTTCAGGACCCGTTGTTGCAGGGGTTGTGGGACTGACGATGCCTCGATATTGCCTCTTCGGAGACACTGTCAATACAGCTTCCAGAATGGAGTCCACAGGCTTGCGTAAGTGTCGGCTTACAGTGTACCATCTGATATGTACCCCAAACCATTCAAACTGTGTAGCTCATAAACCCAAACCTGTTGTCTGGTGTCTGAGCCCAAACACAATGTCAACACAGAGCTGCTAGTGCTGTCCTTTTGTGAGCACCTCAACTATGCCTTAGTCCACTGTCCTTCTAGTCTGCAGTCCACCTTTATGAGTCCTCATGTGGCCCTGTCCCGTGACAGTGCTCGTTAATTTAGATGCCACCTCAGGTGCTCTTTGACCCATGTTCTCCAAATAGGAGCGCTTCCATTTCATCATGGAAACGTATTTGTACAGCCTCAGCGTTGTCTCTCGACGTGTCTCTGAAAACAGCAGGATGACAGAGAGTGGCAAGGCTGGAAGTGTTCCAGTTCCCTGTATAAATAATCTGCCTCAGAATAAACCAATCATCTGCTGTACAGGTCCTCTTACCACGGCCTAGTTTCTAGCTTTGGCTTTGGGGTTCTTAGTATATCTGAATGTAAATATATTTCTGTGTGACTGCATGCATGACTGTATTTAAGTCTATAAATTATAAATAAACATATCTTCTGTAATACTACCAGTAATAAGGCTGGTATTGTATGTATGTTCTTCTGCTTGGATATAATAACACTGATTTAGGAAAATGGCCAGCATATAGGGACTTTACTGTAAATCAGCAGGTGTAATTTCAAGGTGACCTATTGGAATAGAATTATAACATTCCAGTGTAATTCTGTTCAGAAGAACAATTTATGAATGGTTGATAAGAACACCTGAGGAGGGATAATCACCACAATTCATTTACCATAACTCATGAACTATAGGACAAGTAAACTCACTGCTTACTTTTATTCATGACTGCAAGTGTTCTATGTCATTTTGTATTAATACAATATGCAGTGGGTAATGTTGGTAATCACTGACATTCACAGACATTGGTTTACAGACATTGCCTTTGCTACTGCAGGGTACCGCCGTTGCACAGTTTTGTCTCAACATCTTGCGAACAGGTGTGCTTGAACAGTGTCAGTAATAATTTGGGCTAGTTTGTGGATTTTTTTTTAATTACAGTTTTACTTTGTGAGATTCTCAAATGGATTTTACAATGTAAATGTCTTTGTGTGCTGATGCCTTAAGAGTTCCCTTCACTGGAACTAAGGGGCCAAGCCCAACCCCTGAAAAACAGCCCCACACCTTAATCCCCCCTTCACCAAACTTTAAACTTGGCACAGTGCAGTCAGGCAAGTACCGTTCTCATGGCCACCACCAAACCCAGACACGTCCATCAGATTACCAGACAGAGAAGCGTGACTCGTCACTCCAGAGAACACATCTCCACTGCTCTAGAGTCCAGAGGCGACATGCTTTACACCACTGCATCTGACGCTTTGCATTGCACTTGGTGATATAAGGCTTGGATGCAGCTGCTAAGCCATAGAAACCCATTCCATGAAGCTCTCTATGCACTGTAGTTGTGCTAATCTGAAGGCCACATGAATTTTGGAGGTCTGTAGCTATTGACTCTGCAGACAGTTGGCGACTTCTGCACACTGTGTGCTTCAGCACTCACTGAACCCACTCTGACATTTTATGCAGCCTACCACTTCATGGCTGAGTTGCTGCTGTTCCCAGTTGCTTCCACTTTGTTATAATACCACTAACAGCTGACCGTGGAATATTTAGTAGCGAGGAAATTTCATGGGTGGATTTATTGCACAGGTGGCAATCTACCACAGTACCACACTTTCTTTCACAAATGTTTGTAGAAGCAGTGTGCATACCTAAGTGCTTGATTTTATACACCTGTGGCCATGGAGGCAATTGGAACACCTGAAGCTAATGATTTGCAGGGGTGTCCCAATACTTTTGGCAATATAGTGTATGTCACTAGGATATCGGAACTCTTTGGAGTTGGAATATCAGCAATAATAGGCAGAATTGATGCTAACTCTTCTGCTAAATATATGAATTGGTGAGAATAGCAGTAAGATTTAAAATGTAAAGCCAGACTCGGCAAAGCCAGCAGTCAATGTTTTGTTGCTCACACTGGGAAGGGAAAAAATATATCTCAAAATCAATGATGACTGAGTGTTTGACTAGACAGAAATACATTGTAGTTCGATTAAATTCAATTCAATTCAATTAATTTTTATATAGTGCCTTTTACAACAATGTGCCTCAAAGTGCTTTGCAGAAGAAATTGCATATATGAAGGAATAAGCAGTAGGAATAAATACAAATGAATCCAGACAACAGCGGAGGAAAGGAACCAAAAGTCCACAACGTGGAAAAAAAAACCTCAGGGGGCCCAAGGTTGACTGACTGCCCAGTGCCTTCTGGGCATGCTAACATTACAGAATAAACAGGTACTTATTGAGACTATGAATGTAAGTAGCACTATGTTGGCAAAAAAATAATAATTTGGGATGAATTAGAAACAGGCATGTGAGCATCAGAACTGGACCACAGAACAATGGAAGAATGTGGCTTGGTCTGATGAATCATGTTTTCTTTTACATGATGTCAATGGCCTGGTGTGTGTGTGTTGCATACCTGGGAAAAAGATGGGACCAGGATGCACTACGGGAAGAAGACAAGCTGGCAGAGCCAGTGTGGTGCTTTGGGCAATGTTCTGTTGGGAAAACTTGGGTCCTGCCATTAATATGGATGTTACTTTGACATGTACCTAAACATTGCTGCTGACCAAGTGCAGCCCTACATGGAAACGGTATACCATGATGGCAGTTGCCTCTTTCAGCAGCATAATGTACCCTTCCACACTGCAGAAATGGTTCAAGTATGGTTTTAAGAACACAAGAACGAGTCTGACGTGTTAACTTGGCCTTCAAATTCTCCACATCTCAATTCATTTGAGCATGTGCTGCAAAAACAAGTCCAATCCATGGAGGTCCCATCTCACAATTTACAGGATTTACAGGATCTGCTACTGACGGCTTGGTGCCAGATACCACAGCATACCTCCAGAGGTCTAGTGGAGTCCATGCCTCTAGAGATGAGGGCTGTTTTGGTGGCAAAAGGGGGACCTACTGAATATTAATCAAAATGTTATGGCTGATCAGTATAGTAGCGAATTTGTCACCCTGAAACTGAGAATAGTTCTTACACAATGGAAATCATTAAAATGCTTTTGCAGACCCTGAAACATGGCTATACATGTAAATAATATACAATTATATAGTGTTTTCCTAAATGTACTTGTCATGCTTTAAGAAGCAAGGTGGGAAAGGTGAGGTCTAGCTGCCAGACCTTTAAAGGGAGGTTTATTATTAAGTCCAAAACAGCATAACAACAGGGAAACAGGCATAAATACAGGCTCTGGAATATGACATAGGTAAAACACCACAACTAAGTCAAATGCTACAAATACAATAACCCTCAGCAGCAGCAAAACCAAAAGGGAAGTATATAAAAAAGACAGAGGGGAAATGAAAACCGGTGTAATCACTAATTACATTAGCAAGACAGCACGGGGAGAAAACAGGACCAAAATAACAGGAATATAAGAACAGGGGAAAAGCAACACCTAGTGGATAAAGCCAGGATTGACAGGGACAGGACTTGCAGTACTGATCAGTGTTTCAAGAAGAAGATAAATAAACTGGTGATACTGCAGTTGTACCCAAAAGAAAGCCTTTGGTTGTAACGCTAAGAAAATAGAATCTTAAACTGTGTAAAATTGGGTGAGATGGCTTGGCTGGGCACAGACTGTGTTGGTTGTGTAGGGCAAAAACATCAAGCAATAATATAAAAGAAGTCCAATGCCAAAACTTGTTCTTCTAAACTGTCCCCTATAGCATACAGAATCCATCTCAACCAAACCACTACAGATATCTTACAAAAACTGGAGCTGGGATACAAAGTGGAAATAAGAGGCAAAACAGAGCTGAAGGTAAAGACATGCATGCACACATTCACACACAAGTGCACACACATTTACACTGACACACACACACACACAGGCATGCACACATTCACACATGCGCGTACGCGCGCACACGCATGCACACATTCACACATGCGCGTACGCGCGCACACACACATATACACACACGCACACATACACACACACTCATGCACGAACAATCACACTCATGTACACATGCACATATACATTATTTTATAACAAAACCATTTACATGTGAGGAAAAAAACTCTAAGTCTGTGTCCTCATAATTGCAGTCTGACTATATATTATCCTTTGTATGCTACCTAATAGGGGAAAGGAGTGGAAGACACATACTGGCTAGTAGGCAGAGATGGTTTTGATAAACCACTGCCTGTTCCACCAGACCTGACCCCAGGGTAAGACACCATGTTCAGCTGCTTCTCTGTGTGACCGACTTGCTAAATTGTACATGGCATACATGAGTTAGCACCAGATCCCATTACAGTTCTCAGTACCTCAAGTTACAAAGTGCATAAATATCTATTTTAATAGTCCGTTTGGTTGGCTGGTTGGTGTCTCTACTTTGTACTTGTGCATGCACACAGAATGCATGGCGTTTTTTCGATTTTGCTTTTTTCCAGAGCCAGCAATCATGGCATCAGCCTGGATGAGATTCCCGCTGACCGCAGACAGAGATTCCTCGACCGACAGAAAAACATGAAATAACAGCCAAAGGTAAAATGAGAGACTGCAGATTGATTTTTTTTTTTTTTTTACACAGTATTTACTTCAAATGTTTAGCGGAAGGTTTACTCATGCTGTGTTAAATGCATAATTGTCTATTGGGAGCGATTTCTGTTTTCCTCCTCATAGATTGTGTGACTCCCGACAGACACAGAGAATGTGACTATGGAACAGAAGCATTTGGGAAGTGATGTGTGTCTGAAGGGGTGTACATCAAAAGTCCTACTAACCTCTAATGTGACAAGCACACTGACCTCCTGTTAATAACTTTGCTATGCCAAAGTTATAAACACAACAGAAAACCACAGGCTCCCAAAATATACTTTAACATGGAGAACCATAAGAAGAAGATTTCAAGTTGTGCATATAAATTTGTATATATACCAGTGATGTCAATGTGAGAGAAGATGTAGCTTGTTTGTCTCCTGTAGTACCTTCAGGCCACTGTTGGAAATTACTTAATTGTAGATTTCTTTAACCTTTTATGTAAAGTGCAAAAAATTAAGTCTGACATTGTTAACACTTATTGTATGTCACATTATCTCACCTGTAATGAAAGTATCTGGGAGGAATCATTCAAAAAGTAATGTGTGGTCCTCTAATTCAGATCTCTCAAAATACTGTGCATTGTTCTGAAAGTCAAGTGAGGCCATGTGCTGTTTAAAAGAGCCACGCCTCCCCCTACCCCAACAACGTCTGCCAATTAACCCTGTGCAAAGGGCAGCTGTGATGCATCTTGGTTGGTAAAATTCTTCCTTCTGTAGAGGAAGTCTCAATGTGTTCCAGCACAAAACACCAGTTTCTAATAATCTGTGAGGACTCACACAGAATTTACAAATAACTGAAGCTCTGTCTGCAGTCAGTTTTTTATTTTAACTTGCTTTAAAATTTTGTGTTACACCACTTTTTAAATTACACATAAATTGAATATGGATATACAAAATTAATAGAAATTTATTTGCCCCAAACTTATATCGTTTTGTAATGTATAACAAAAGTAAGGTATAACGTTTATGTGTACAATATCTTTACATTTTGGTTTGTATTAATTATGGTATTGGTGAAGTTGTAGCTCTATATTTTTAAATGTCCATAACGATAGGCTGAGTTAATCCGTTTTAGCATTTGGATACCCAAAAATAAAATTTGCAACCTATAAGCCCAAATGGTGGTTCTCATGGTTAAAGACTACGTGAGGGGTGTTTTTATAATTAGCTTCATTTTGGTAATGGAGAATTCCCAGTGAAAGAATCCATATACCTTAACGATGATACTTGCATGCCCCTACAGTAGGCACAGTGGCCGGAGAACATGACACTTCTGATTTGATGGGGGAACATTTTGTTGGCAAACTTCAAATCAAACAGCATTTGTGAATTCATCTGTACATATTCTAAAATTATTTTGGATACCTATATGTGAAATCAGAACTTTTCTGGCCATTTTGGTGCCTTAAATGAGACACCTGATGGCGAATCCTTCAACCATCCTCAAATAAGATATATGGTAAAGGTATGAATATTTTAGTTTTTTTTTTTCAATCCACATGAAGAATGCAAAAATGAATAAATATCACGTAACAACATATTTGCATTTTTCCTTGGTCCTCTTTGTGACCTTCCAGCAGATGGAGCTCTAGGCGAGTGCCAAGATTGTCTAAGCCCTGGGTGAATGTCTTTCACTCCGATAAAGGCTTAAAGCATACAGGTTTTAAAGTCACGGTATCTGTTCAAAGATGCTAACCAAGGGACATCCTTTAATACATAATTGAAGATTGTCAGTCGTCTATTCTTTATTTTTCATACCATAATTTTCTGTTACTTCTCAAAAGGAAAATGAAATCCATTATCTATTTGCCAGTACCTTTCTGAATCATGTTTTGTGTACTATGACATACACAGAAATAAGCATGAATAGAAAGACTTTTATCCTGTGGTTTTTTTTAATGGCCTGCTTTTTGGGTACAGTTTCAAAAGCCAGTAAAAGCATTTCACAGTGAGATTCCACTTCATTTTCTTCCTGCTGTTTGCCACAGAATATCTGATTGCCTGCACTTTCTTTACTGACGTGAACAAGAACAAAAGGTGAGAACAATACAACAATGCTTTTGTCTTGTCCCTATTATATAGAGCCCCATCCATCTCCATACTGCACACATTCTAGCACACATGAATTGTAACTTGTTGCAAAGCACCCCAAATATACACAGTAGGTATGACTACTGTCATGTAGTGGCAATCAGGAACAGCGTACAGGAGTGCATAGCTCAACACCGATACACGTTAATCAACAGGACCAAGCAAATAGAAGAACAACAACAGATACATTGACTCTAATATACACCTGATTTGAAAGCAGCCAGTTAATCAAAAACAGCATGCAAGTAATTTCACAAAAGATTCCCTTTTGTATTGTATTTAGGTTGCATTGGACAATACAGCTGGAAAACTGAAAATGACAGACATTCACTAGAAAGTGGTTTTTGTATTATGGTCTTTGTAAAACAAAAATGTCATCAATCTGGAGTGCTATACTGCACTGAAGACACAAGTGCACTGATTAACTCTTTCAGTGCTATGGCATGCATGCACCAGGGTTGACTACCTTTTTAATAAGTACAGTACTCAGATTCTTAAACCTAAACATAATACTTACTAGATTAAAGTCACATTGATGTGACATCTTAGTTTCGTATTTAATATAGAAATTCCCTCTGCAATACTTCTTTGTGGCCACAAGGGGGTAGTGTTTAAAACTGGCATCAGTCTAACGCGGTCACACTAACATAATATCCATGTTGCTTCCCTGGTAGTCCCTTCCTGAATCATGGCTTGTCCACGTTGCATAACTTCTCAAACTAATAGGCAAGGAGTTAGAATTCTATATTTAGATTTTACAAACATACTGTGTTGTCAGTAGCTCTACAAATGGGTAACTATATAATCTAAGAAGCAGAGATAGACACATCAGAAGGAAGTAAATGGTCCTGCTCCTATATTGCCATGTTGGTCAGTTTCAGTAAAACTGGTTTCCACTTATTTATACAGTGGATAAGAAGTATAAATGTGACTATCATTTGACACTGCAGCCACGCCTGTGGTAACGTCATTGTGTGCAACATTGAAAACCAGCATAATGTTGTC
The DNA here is from genome assembly GCA_025773905.1 of Chitala chitala. Lineage (NCBI taxonomy): Eukaryota > Metazoa > Chordata > Actinopteri > Osteoglossiformes > Notopteridae > Chitala > Chitala chitala. Next base: position 10,182 of record JABJVR010047496.1, on the reverse strand, counting down.
ATTCCATCTGTACAAAAATAATTTGACTAGAGCTGATGTAGTGTGGAAGCTAGTAGCAAGCTTCAGTTCACATTCTCTCTTATTAATGCTAATATATTTGTCTAAAAACATTCATTCATTTTCCATATTGATTTATCCTGTTTAGGGTCCTGGAGCCCACCCAAGGCAGGGGACACCCAGGGCAGGGCGCCAACCCACCACAGGGCACACACACAAGCACACACTAAGGGCAATTTGGAGACACCAATCAACCTAGCCTGCATGTCTTTGGACTACGGGAGGAAACTGGAGAACCCAGAGAAAACCCACCAAGCACAGGGAGAACATGCAAACTCCACAAATACAGACTCAGGGTGGAAATAAAATCCCAGGCCTGTAGGTGTGAGGCAACAGTGCTAACCACCACGCCACTGTGCCGCCTTTGTCTAAAAACAATTATATCAAATTAAGAATCGACACTGAATGTATGTATAGCATCCCATTAGCATGTGTATTCACAAATATTTCTTAGATTAGACTGCAATATAGAGATTATACCTTGCATTTGGTATAAGGCTGTTGATGTCCCATGAAAACTCATAAATAATAATGAACAGGGCAGAGCTGAGATTCTACAAGTTATAGCAGAAACTGGGTTTGAAATCCCACAATAGGTTCAAAAGAATGAAAGAACTGAAAAGTGTGATATTTGGCACTTTTCTGTTGAATTTTACTGCTTTAAGGGCTGTCCTGAAAATTTGAATACGTATGGTTTACACTTTAATGAGTGAAGCTATTTACCCAGAGGTAAGAAAGAAGTAGCACAGGTTAAGAATCAAATCCAGGTTTGTGAGAAATCTTCTATACTAAAAAAGGCTTGAAAAGTTGCCTGGCAGTTACTACACCTGTCTTCAGAGCCGCTGGGATAGGATTGGCAAGGCAGGGAATTGCCTGGGGCCCCAAACTGGTAGGGGACATTTGAGGGCAGTTGGTTGCATAGTACATATTGTCACAATAATTTTGCATAAATCCCCATAAAGTGTTTTGCCTAGGGCCTCCGGAGTCCCTAGAATCGCCCCTGCCCATTTTTTTTTTTTATCGGTTTCATAAGAAGAGCTGTTTAATTTTAACTTCGTAAAAAAAAAACATGATTCCGCATGCAATTTCTTAAAAAAAAACCTGCGGACATTTATAAAAAGTGTGACGAGTCATTATGTCCATTACATACACGCATCATGCAATAGTACTGGACTCTTTTCCAGAACGATGATTGCACAAGTTTATTAGAGAATACTATATATGTAGCGGGGTTGAAACATAACTCGTAGCTATTGTACTATGGGTATATATCGTATAACTTCATTATATGATGTTTAATGTGAAGACGGCTAAGAATGTTACATTTAAGATGCAGATGCGCGGTCTTATTTTAGTTAAATCATATGTGATCTGTTCCAGCACTCAGCGGACTGATTGGGAGCATGAGCTTCGAAAATCTGTGCTGGAACAGATCATGTCTGGCACCTATGAGCGTTATCACTGGACGCGGTTGTATCAAAATATGCGCTTACATTTTCTTCCACTAAAGCGGTAACTTGCATTGAGGCAACTGCAATTGGCTTAGAAGTAGGGCAGAACGACCCCGCCCACTTACTCTTTTCTGCTCATGGATTGGACAGCAATGCGATGCGGAGGCGGAGCTACAGACGTGCGCTTGGAACGTCCGAAAACCAAGGTAAGCAGCTTGGCCAGTCGTTCAGAAATCTGAACAGTAACAACAGTACCGAAATCACGTTAGGAGCACGTTAGGCTGTTTTGAGGAAAGCGGTGTTTACAATATCTTATCGCTTTGTTACACTAATTTTATTATATGTATTTATTTCAGATATCGCACATTTGTATAAGTATTCCACTGAATTAATAGCGATTTGTACCATTTGCAATTGAACACAGAACTAGGAAGTATGTGGCTTAATTTGAATTGCAGATAATGCAGAATACTACACCCTTGAGAAGAAGAGTTAATGCGTATTCGTCGGAGGTCCATGAACATCGATAACAAAAAGGTAAACCTACAGCGACTACTGTTTGTAACTATTATATTGTAATAATGATGATTCTGAATAAAGTGCAGATGTTTTAGAAGTTTAACCTAATGGTAGCACCTGTACATTTTAACGCAATATTTAAAATTGTACATGTTGGAAAATATTTAATTACGTGTAGTAGGTGACTGTTATTAGGTCCTGCATTGTCTTAAAAGTTGAAACCGCGTGACAAACGTAAAACCTCTTTGTGATGTTGTTATCATTTGGCAAGGGTATTACCATTAGTATTGCCATTTATATATTGTGTTCATTACCATATATGCTGGCTTCGTCTTGCTAAAGTGCGTGGCACGACTGCCTTCCGATTTTCTTTTTGTAAGCTACAACTACAGCTGTCAGGCGAGACTAGTTGCTGTTGCAGTTGAAGCTGGCGGGGGGGCAGCCCAAATAATGCGGGGAGGGAAACCGAAGACAACAAACCCTCGAAATGTAGGCCACCGCGCGTGACCCAATTCCTCCGTACACAACACAGCGAACAAATGTGGAACACGCCGTTCTCTCACACGTCTTCACGGCTCGGCACGGTTCCAGTGCATACTCCTTTTTCTGTGTCAGGCATATAAGGGCATATATTATGTTGGAAAATAACAGACACAGATGCTTGCTTTTAACATCTCGTTTTTTTTTTTTTTTTTTTTTTTTGCGCTGTTCCATCAACATCGTAATAGTTTCGTGGTAATTACGCAGCTGCACAGTACGCGTCCCGTCCCGGAAATTCCAGCGATTTTGTAACAGCGGCTTACTTCACACAGACACATAAAATAGTGCAACATACGTACATGGCACTATATGTAAATTTTATAACAATCACTTCACCGTGATGGTAATCGTAATTTGTGTTTTCCTCCCTTCTGGTGTCTTAGAAATAGTTGGTGATTTTGTCCCCTATCATTTACTGCCATTCTGTAATGTAAGGTTTTCCCGTTTTTTTTTTTTTTTTTTTTGCATGTCTTTGTACATAGTCTTATCGTGTATCTGGTTTTGTGTGTGAAAGTTTGAGATGTGTGTATGTGTTTGTTGGGGTTGGGGGGGGGGGGGGCGTGGGCGGTGCATACAGTTTTTTCTCAGGCTTCCTTGGCTTGAACTGGCAAGCACGTTGCAGAGCCGGCGGATGGCACAGCATGATGGATATTTTGTTTGGGGCCCCTGGCAGCAATGATCAGCCTGGCTCTGACCTACTTTCCAGCTTTCTTCATACCTGCAGAGCTATTTATATCCTCATCACAGGGCCCTGAGAGCAGACCGCCCCCCCCCCACCCCCCCAATGGGTCTCCACTTCTCCTCACTATTATTGTGAAGATATTGCCTGTGGGTGGGGGTTAGCCAGCCAGCCAGCTCAGAGACACTGGCACAGTAATTTTATACCCAGTTATGGAGTATTGGGGTTTGAAAAGAGGTATCTCCCAAGGGAGACGCCCCTACAGTGTGTTACATTTTCAGGCTAGTGTTGCTAAGGAGAAGATGGCCACTCACAGACCTTACTTTATTTAAGCTTTCATGGCTTTTAAGGTTTTGTAGGCTTGGGTTTTGCAGTGTTTCAGGCATTGGGAAATACAGTATTCATCACCATAACAAGTTATAATGCTGTAAAATCTAACCACCGCACATACGGACAGGCAGCCATCACAGGATCTGGTTAAATAACAGCGTAGTGCTTTTAATAAATAAATATTTTAAATTGTCGAATTGCTCAAATTTATTTCTTTGTTCAATTCTAAGCATTACCTTTTTGTGTAACTCGGTCAACTCCATAGCAGTTACTGGTACACGCTTAATCATCCTTGCCTGAGGTTAGCTAGTGTTGAGAGAGTGTGTCATTTTGTCATTTTAGCTGAGACTCACAAGTCCATATTTAGAGATTATGTGCAGTCATATAAACGGATAGCTTTCTTTGTAAACTTTGACTTGTGAATGTGGTAAAACAGGGTGAGATATTATTCTGACGACATGTCAAGAGTGGTTTTGTGTTTAGTGAGAGGTGTATTGTGTGTTTTAGTGTTTGCAGGAGCGAGGCCCACTCAACCATAGGGCTATGGAGGATTTTCACTGCTTCCCTGTGGTCCAGTCCAGAAGACTAAAGCGTGAGGCTGGTGCTGGCACTGAAACCCAGCCTGCTGGACAGGAGGTTCATACTGAGGAGGTGACATCCATCAAAATGAAACAAGAGGAACTCTCTGACATGCCCCGCAAGGTGCCACGGTTCCAGTATGTGGACTTTCCTTCATTGCACAAGTGTATCCAACAGCTTGCCGTTCCCCCATTAAACAGCTGGCTTGGAAGGTGCCCCCCACCCCCCAGGCCTGCCAGCCTGGCCCCAACAAATGCCAGGGATGGGGAGCCCAAATTCAAGTATGTGGACTACCCCTCTCTGCATCACTGCATTCAGCAGCTGTCTGTACCGCCCCTGGAAAGCTGGAGCTCTGGGTTGCTTCGGCCAGAGGTAAACAACAGCAGTACCAAAGTTGGGACTGGTGCTGTGAAACTGGACATGGCTAGCCAGAAACACTCTACAACCTCAGTGCATAAGCCTGACACAGTCACTGCTGGAGCCATCCAGGACCCAGTGGTCTCAGATGTGCCACTTCCTGTTGAGCACCAGGCGTTGTCATGTCTGACATCGGATGCCCGACCGCCATTTGGCTCAGATGAGACACAGGCTCAACCTGGGGCGACGGACAAAGAACACACCCAGCTGGAGGCGCTTGACAAGACAAAGCTGAGTCTTTTAGGATCTTTCCCTCCCAACCCAAGACTCACATGCCTAGCATCAATCACAACTACGGACCCTGTTGACACAAACAAAGGACCGTCACCATTGGGCAACGTGCAGTCTGATGGGCACTTGCACAGAATGCAGTTTGTTTGTCCACCGAAAAACAAAGGCACTCCAGAAAAGTGTTTGTGGCGAACCCTCCCAGAATCAGAGTGCCCATTTTGCCAAAAGATGTTTGAAGATCCAGAAGAGCTGAAGGTTCATGAGAGGAGTCACAGAGACAAGGTGCGTCACCTCATTTGTGGTAACATAAGTGTAAATGTCAGTCTTTTACCGACTTAATGGCTTGTGCAGTTTAGAAAGTAATGTTGTAACACAAATAGTGATGTCATCTGGTACTGATCTTAGCAGTGGGTCTGGACCATGACAGCTTGCAGTCAGCCACAAATAGATACTGTGAAAGAAAAAGCATCACAGTGGACCATCATCACATGCACACTATTCCTAAGAAGAATGAGCAGATCAAGGATGGGACCATATGGGCGCTGGCCGCAGCTAAAATCTTAACTGACCCCTTAAGTGCCCCCCTACTGTCAGTCACAAATCAAAAACAAACTGGTACAGATGTAGAACACTTAGGACAGTATTGGTGAAAATATTTATTAACCCTGGCTAAAATTAGGTTCTTAATGTTTTCTTATGCTTTAACTGTGTACATCTGTTAATTATGATTATTTCATGTGTATACTTACATAATATTTTAATATTTTCAATATTTTATATATGATCATATGAACCCAGGCTCCAGAAAGCATAGTAAACTCCAGACAACAGCATAATTGCCTCTAATGGCTAGGAATTGCTGGGAATTAGCAAAAAGATGGTATCTGCTCCAATCCTACTTAGTTACACGTTAAAGTTTTCTAATTGAAACAACTATTACATTTTGTCCATTTTGAAAGAATCACTTATGCATGCATGATCCATACGTAACTGAATGTGTCTGCTCAAACTATTTACTGTATTGTAATATAAACACAACAGTTGTGTTACTTCAAGTAAACATCATAAAGTTTGCTAGCTTTTAAATGTTTTTCAATCTTCATGAAAAGGTAATTTTTAACATACTATACCAATCAAAGTCTGTGTATACCATTTGAAGCCCGGGTTTATTATTAGCATCATACTGATATGAAAGTTATACAAACACTGTCATCAACCAAGTTGCAGATTTTTGCACAATGCATGTTTCCAGCTGCGTTTTGCAACTGAAATTATTGTCAAAGAATTTGGTTGTATGTTTAAATAAGAAAAAGTCACACCTGTGAGTATCACACTTCATTGTGCCATATCAATGCAAATATATTTCTGAGTGTCCTAAAATACTTTATAGTGACTAGACTTGTATAAATATTAATATTCACACACATTGTGGTCTTGTCAGTCACAATGTTCTGCATTTCATTCCCTGAATGTTTGCTGTTGAATTGTTCCTTGTCAGAAGCCACACTGACTTCTAAAACACCAGACACCCCACATGGCTCTCCCCTGTCAGCCTGGCTGTCCTGCCAGATGGACCTGGGAACACCTGTGATGCCACACCTTGGACTCATGGCTCACCTCCTCAGGCTCCACCCATGTGGCATGGCCCAGCCGGATGTGGCTGGCACACAGACCCGACGGGGGGACGCTCTGCAGGGAAGCAGATGCCTCAAGAGCATGGCTGGGGGTTTTGGGGGATAGTCTGAAAATAGTTTGTTTTCCTGCGCAGAGAGCCAGAGAAGGAGAGTGCTTTTTTGTTCTATTGTTTCAACTGTGGCAGAAGAAGCTGCTGTCTGTATGAAGCAACGAAACAAGTACCCTGCGGAACCGAAGGCTGCAGCCCATGAACAGACACCTTGAGTCACTCAGAGACTCCCAGGTGGAACATGGGTTTTGCAGTGAATCGCACCAGAGGTTTTACAGCACGAGAGCTATGAATCATGTTAATTAAAATGGCGAGATACACAAAAATACATGTAAATGTTGCACAGCGAGGTTTGTTACTTTTGAGCTGTTATTGTCATTTTGTATGTGCATGTGCGCGCGTGTGTGTGTATGGCATGTGTGGGTGTGTGTGCGTGTGCACGCGTGTGTGTGTATGGCATGTGTGGGTGTGTGTGTGTGTATGGCATGTGTGGGTGTGTGTGTGTGTGCGCATGTGTGCGCTGCACCTTTTGGGAAAACCCAAATCTATAATCTCTGGAAATTTCCTCTTTAGCTCAGGAGGTCATTAATCATTATTTTATTTCAGAAAGAAACCTGTATCTAGCTTTGGGTTCCTCTGCTACTCTTGTGTCTATTACACTAGAAAGACACTTAATTTAGCAAATATATATTCAGTATATAACCTTACAGGCTACTTAGGATTTTGCTATGAAATTATCTTTTTATTCTTTATATATATTTTTATTATGGCAGCTGAATTATTATTGCCGTTAGATGTAGACGTACTTGAAACATGGTAGTTTGTTCAAAATGGTAGTTTGTTTAAAAATGTTTTCTGTATGTGTGCATTAAAATGTTTAACATATATGACTTAGTAGTGTGTTTTTTAGCAGACCTGAAGGGGAGGACGGAATGCGTAGGCTGGTAATGTCGTTGCTGACACAGATTTGTGCTTGTCCTGTGCGATGTACTACAATGTACAGTGAAAGCTTTAATTTGATTTTTATTTCTAACTTTTTCGTTAGAAGTGAGCAAAACTTAACCATAAAGCCAAAAGATAAGAATCAGTCCGACTGTATAATTAGCTACGGTGTAAATACAGTGCTAACGGTAGTAAATCACAACTAATTTAGAGTTAGGATCAGTTTTGTATTTCTTCCATCCAGCACATACAGACTTTTAAGTACGCGATGTGTAACTGACGAACCCAAGATTACAGAGAGGGCTGCTGTCACACGGGTTTAATTAAACTCATTACATGCGGAGCGACTGATTTGGCTTCGCCGGGATGAGAAATGCATTTTAACAAACATCACAAGGATAATTGTATAAATATTGTGTGATTAATATACACATTATACTCTATAAAGGCGGAGAAACTTTGGAGCCTTCTACCCTTGATATATCCAAATAACGGGAGAATCGGCTTGCCAATTGACAAGACATCTCGCACATCTTTGATAAATTTATCAGCCGTAAACTCCTCTTGGTCTTTGTACCAGTCTTTTGCTGCACAGTTTTACTTTCATGTACAAAGACAGCTCCGTGCCGCATCCTGTGTGATACAGGCGAAGAGTTAATTCCCCTGAAGTTTCCTTATGTATTCAGGAGCCGTTCGCAGTCTGATTGAGTGGCAGTGCCAATGGGGCAGGTCGGACGCTAAACTAGGAAATATTTAATGTTATTTCACACCTCACAGTGCAACGTGTATTTTGAAACTTGTTTTTCCATTGACATATCAAAAGTGTTCTTCATCAATAGTTTCAACGGTTTACATAATGACACTAAACTGTAAAGTTAGCTAGTGAGTATTCGTGAAGTCCTGAACTGACCAGTGATAGAGTATGTTTCATGCACATTTATACGGTGGCCGTGAAGTGCAAACAAATTAAGCAAAAAGTGTGACTGTTCGTCGTCCCAAAATCCACATCAGGAATTAGGACATAATTTAAATAAATTCTTACAAAATATTAACTATTTAGAATCCAAAAACGATTCCATTGTTTTTAATATTTTGGGCAGGAACGAAAAATGTGATTATAGAACGAGAAATTCTTTCATATAATATTGACGTTACCGAAGTCTCATTCAGCATTTCAGGAAACAAATTATGTAGGCTACAGAGGCAAAATATTTTCTCCCTCGTCATAAAGGGGAAGTTTGTTTTAGTGGTGTAGGTGATTTCTACGCTTCATTTTACGGGGTAACTATAAAACGTACTTGTTCAGAGGGAGTTTTGCTTTCACTTTAGTAACCACAGTTTAAATAGACGTACATTTTGAAGGAACGGTGGAGGAAAAATTAATGACAACAGGCCCCCCAATACAGCATCAAATGGAAAAAGTTCCGAAAACCAGAACCGCGAGTTGGGAAGGTGATTTTATTTATTTTATATATATATATATATATGTTTTTTGCGCACGACATTTGATGACGTATACTTATAAGCGTAAACCTGCTAAATACGTCTGTGCTATACATATATGAGGTCGAAGCTGATCAAGGAGACTATTTTATCCTCCTACTCATTTTTAAAAGTACCTTCTAAGGGTTATAGTACAATCGAAAGGTTAAAATCATGTGTGTTAGTTTATATTGTTCCGTTGTATGGATTACTTTTTGTTTAGCTAAATAAACATGAGCTGTTTTGTCTCAATAGATGTGCATGCACAAGGTAAAGTGTTTATCTTATGAAACGGTTAAGTTTATAAGACAGGTAATACAGCATAAACCCAAAAAAGTATGGGCTTCAAAGGGTCAATGAAAGACACCTAAGGTGGACTGATATTTTAAACGTTTGCCATGCTCCTGTTTTTATCCAGTTGTATTAAAAATGGATGATACAATGTAGCCAGGTTGTGTTTTCCTTTCTCCAGCAATATGGATTTACATACAGGATACATGGTTCCATTTAGTTTGTCCCATTATAACAGTAGGAAATAACTTTGTGAATTGCAATTTTTCAGAAACTGTTTTTTTTCCTTTCTTATCTGATAGACAAACTCTTTTACTGGTCTCTAACACTTAGCATTGAACTTAAGCCCGGGACATCACTGTACACATCTTCATTTTTATCTCCCCTGGTCACACTGCAGGTAATTCACTGCTTCCCTCAACTAGCAGCAGCCAAGAAGACAACAGTGTAGACAAGGTGGGCCACAACATTTCAATGCCCTGCATTTATGCAGTTTTAGTCTGGATGAAGGCTAAGAATTCTTGGATCCAGGGGAAAAAATTTAAGTTGGCAAGGCCCCACCAACACATTTTCCAAAAATGTGTTGTATTAGGAACCAACCAAAATCTCCTTAGTGAGGAGAAAACAACCTCAGTGAACATGCTACCCTTTCTTCCCTCTGGGCATGCTAGCATTATACTATATATATATATATGTGTGTGTGTGTGTGTGTGTGTGTGTGTGTGTGTGTGTGTGGTCACACAACCAACACATCCAACATATCCAATACATCCATGCACAATATTACAGCAGGAAACATTACTACAGTTACCTTTTTTGGAAATCTTTGCTTGAAGTTCAAATACTGTGGTAAATTTTATGTCAGATTCTGGGATCCGATGCATAAGCTTGGAGACTATTCCATATTTTTAAAGAGTGTGTGTGTGTGTGTGTGTGTGTGTGTGTGTGTGTGTGTGTGTGTGTATGTATGTGTGTATATA
>JABJVR010047495.1:0-27441 GCA_025773905.1 Chitala chitala | reverse complement strand
CCCCACCACCATCCTAAAAAGTGAGAAAGATGGCTGTGGGAATCCATGACAGAGAGATCGGTTTAATGTAATCATATTTGCTGTTTGCACTGTCATTAATAGTCAAGTTAATCACCCTGGGTGGTTAAAAGAGCACAGCCACAATGTCAGTCTAAGCAGGTTGGTGGACTTAATCTACAGCAGGAAGGCCAGCCAGGGTCCTGGAGAGCCTCACTGGGTGTAGCTTTTGTTTCAGTTAATTCAGTCAATTTAATTTGACCACTATCTTAATTAAATATCAACGCTTATTCTCGTTCTCCACGATAATTTGTCTGTGCTTAGTTGTTTTAAATTATTGAGATTTAGAAAGAAGAAAGTTGAAAGTGAGACTCTTGTGCTTTATGATCAGTAACATAATTATAAAGCACTCATTACGATTCCTCTGTAACTGCAGAATTACAGCAGAAAATGTATGGATATTTCAGCAGGTTTTTAATACAAACCTACTATTATTAATTGTATTTGAATTGTAATAATCAATGAATAGTAGAAAGGTGCAAATAACAAAGAATGCTTAAGCAATGACTTAAGCGATTATTAACAAGAAACTGATTAAAATATACCGTATCTGTTAAAAATTGTAAAAAAAAAAAAATGAAAAATGAAACTAGATCAGTAGTAGTCTTTGTCATGCTTTTAAAATTCTTATTTAAAACTAATAACGTTTTTTGAGAAGAGAATTGCTGTGTTGACACAGTAATTATACAAAAAAGTCAATGTTTAATTGACATTAAGATTCAATTAAAAGCAGAAACTGGCTGAAGCAAAAACCTGCACCCCCGAGGCTCTCCAGAGCCAAGGTTTGCCACCCATCCTAAAGGATAAACACCTAACCAGGCTGTTAGACTCTGTGCTTTATTGTACAGTGAGAAAAAAATTAAAAAAAAAAATATCCCATCTGTTATATGGAACTCTTAAGTATTTTCAAATAAAAAATTTGAATTTAAACTTTAACACAAAACTCTCCTAATGGTGTTGTGTTAGAAAGAGGTGACATGGTAGGAAACAGGCATCATTATAGCAGAAACCCATGCAGCTGCACTGTTTGTTGGCAATAACAAACACATTTGCCACGCAGTGTATATTTAATTTAAAAATTAATAAATCTTTGGATTTGTTACAAAAACAGTGCAAAAAATTGATTCCTTTTGTACATTTCAGAAAATCCAAACAAAAGGGAACCGTTACAGATCTGGAGCTGGAATGTTACCCACTCAAGGCTGAGAAGCCTGTCTGCCAACCTTCTGGGAAGAGGTTTTCCCCTGTTCCACCTGGGTAAGGCAGCAGAGAACTGTGTAACTAGAACAAACTAAAGCAGGTGTAACCTAGGAGGAGGACGAGAAAGAGGAAGAGACTTGGTGTAGCATCATTGCCTAGTACCTCTTAAACTGTGGGTTTAGTTTTTGCCCTCACTTTCCTCCTGCACCTCCATGGGATTTCTCCATGTGCTGTCACCTCCTCTGTCTCCTTAGAGACAAGCAGTGCAGGTACAGTGAGGTGGTGCACCTGACCTCCCCCTGCACACGAGCATGTGCCTCCATGATGGACTGATGTCCAGTTTGGTGAGTAATCCGCCTTGTGCTCTAGGTTAACCGGGACAGGCTGCAGTCTCATGACGGATAAGACGTTCTGCAAACAGAATGAATGAACAGCAGTATTTCACTCTGTGCTGCACCTACGAAAGCAGACATCATGAAGCAGTTAGTAAGTGAAGCAGACAAAATCTGTCTAGGCAAAGACGTGCTATGAAATTAGGGCATACTGAGAAAAAGAACGGAGAGATAACAGATCAGACAGATACTCTGGAGCCAAGCTACACAACGGCTTCAATAAGAAACCTGAGAAGATATGAGTGCAAGATCTACACTGGAAGAGTCACGCGATCCCAAGTTTGTGAAACAAGATGCATTTGTGTATCTTAGCTCTAGACATCTGTTTAATTTACAGAGGCAGGGAGACAGAAAGAAGGAGCCAAGCATCAAGACCAGACGCACCTTTTTGGGACGGATGGCATCATACATTTGCACATCACTAACCAACAAATAACACGCATGTGCACAAACACACGCAGACAGTACAGCTGCAACAAGGCACAAATGTACATGCATAAATAGAGATGCCTACACACACAATACAGGAGCAACCAAGGAACACAAATTGGGATGAACTTCATGTTTTTGAATGAGGAAAGCACACCTAATACACAGAGAGTATGTAATGTACTATGTTGGTGAGACACAGGACTGGGATGGGAGTCTAATCTACCATGGAGGTGTGAGGCAACAACGTTACCCTAGCTGTTGAGTCACAGCACCTGCACCTCTCCAACAGTAAGCATCTGTTAATGTGTTCAGGATTATCAGAATTATTTTTGGGTGTCTTTTCTTTACTTTGGTATTAAAGCAAGAAGGCTGCTGTATTTTCCGTGATTTCCCTTGGAAAAAGACACCTTGCAGGTGAGAAGAATAATTTCTTTAATTGGCAGGTTTTCCGTAAAAGAATTTTACCAGTACTCGTGTAATCTCTGATTGCTGGCCAGTGACAAATCTGCTGTATTGCACACACCCCTATGGTGTACCTCCCAGAATGCCTTGAGGTACCTTCCAGGTGTTCAGGGGTGACAAGCAGGGATCAGCAGTCATTTAATTCACTGTTTCAAGACCATCTCCTGTTCATCGCTCAGTCTTAGGCTGCTTTTCTGAAGGACAAGTGCAAAACATTTACGTTAACGGACAAAACACAAACAGTCAAGGGTGTTTGGAGGGCTTGTTGCTCAGTTGTTATTTATAGGTCTTACAAAGGAACTGATATCCAAATGTTATGACCGTTAAAGCTTTTATAATGGACTTGGCTATGAAAACCCCCCTCAGGAAGAGGATCGGAAATAATTTGCTTAGACTGAGTGCACGGAATATCAATCGCTTGCCATTTAAATCAGAGTCACTCACAGCTTGGAGCTCTGGAAGTCTGCTCATTCAGCTTTCTTCTCGCTCACGCTCCCCCTACCCCCAACCCAGAATGCTCTTTCCACATTTTCCAAAGATTAAATGTTCTGTAAGTTACCTTTCTCTTCATTTTGCCTGAGGTGGGAGAACAAAAACACGCTGCACCCGAAGTTTCAGGCACCCAAGAGCATCTCCTTTGCCTTTGTAAACAGGTAAAGGTGACGCTCCCCCGAACGCGCAGCTCCGACTCCGCAAACTTTCAAGGTAACGGAGGCGGTGCGCTCAATGGCAACGGCAAGCCGGGAGAGCGGGATTAACGGCAGAACAAATGATGTCTCGTAAGAGATTTTCAGCGGAAATGCTGAACAGTTTCTGTTCATTTATACATGCAGGGGTTTTGGATCATAATGAGTTGCACACAAAGTATGAAGAGCTGCAATCAGCAGACAGCCTTACAGAACGTACCCAGACTCTATTCTTCACACGGTTTGAAATGCAAGGTAAATAGAAAGCAGATTATGAACATAAAAAACATGGTAAAAATATCACAGTTTAAAATAAAATTGAGTTAGGTTCAAGTCTAGTTTATTCCCAGTGTTTTCCCGGTGTGTAAACTCTAATAAGATGAGGAATCAGAGATAGCTATAATACCAGTTGTTTTTGTATGGTGTTACAGGTATGGGTGGAGCAAGCCACCAGATATGACACTAGAGAAATGAAAACTCCTAGGGCAGGATTAGAAGGGAAAGCCTTTTAGGGGCCAATGGCAGCTAGCTTCCCGTGTACCCTACAGTACGCTCACCTTACACAAGAAAAATTATGTCCAGCATTGTGTTAGGACAGCTGCGGTGTTCAGTGGGTCAGCCTCGGGGGTCACTCCACCTGTGTTGGGCTCCAGTCTCCTTATATTGTTTGGAGATGCAGACAGGAATGTGGGATATTATGTTCTGTTTTACCTACCGGTATATTGATAATAATTCTCCCATATCAACAGTTGTGAGGAACATACATCATGTGAAAACATATACTGCTGTGTTTCAGGTTTATCCATGCTAATCCTATTGGTGGATTATTGGCAGAATTCTTACCTGCCAGGTGAAACACCTGGGTTCGATTTCTGGCCACTGCAACTTCTACTCCCAGCTATGGATAAACAGCCTCTGTGTGTTGTGAAGGCTTCAGAAATAACTAACTTTGGAGAACTTTACACAAATCTGCAGTGAAGCCCCTGAGGCGGTCTGATGCTTGATTCAACCTGTGTCCAACAGCTCCTGGAGCCAAATGTTGCACTTGGTACTTGTTTGGAACCTCCTCAATAAGATGGAGAGGTTTGGGCAACCCACGATCTCGTGATCTACATACACTTCTGCTGAGTCTTTCCAAATCTTAGCACATCCTCAAGATCTGCTCTGCCAACAGCATCTTAAACCCAGAGAAAAGAAAGACCAGTAGAAAATGTGGTGTAACGAAAATGCACCAGAACAAACAACAGTGCTGTTAATTACACTGAGGAAATGATGATGATAGAGGAAGAGGTTTATGTAAGCATTGTTGCTTGACACTGAAAAGGTCTGTGGAACTGTTCTCCACTGTGACTTACTGTGTTGACAAGCTGACCACAACCACACAGGTTTACTTAAGAGTGAAGAAAACATCACATCTGACTAAAAGATGTTTCAGAATCAAATGCTATAGTTTCATAGCTAGTCTTGATTGCTCTTCTTTTGTGGGTTACAATATTTCAGTTTCATTTCTGTTCCTCACTTATGCATTTATTTCCTGTTGGCTGTGGTTGTCATAGTATGAACCTTCTATGTGTCAACACTCCCAGTAAATAACCTTGCTATACAGCCCCCTTGTCACTAAAGTCCTTTCAGCATTCTCTATCATCAGATGCCTTAACAGTTGTGTTAATCATATTATTTATTAATTTGGTCGACGCCAGAGCAATTTAACAAGGCCTTGACTCCGAGATAAAATAGCTGTATATTTCTCTGCAGTGCACAAGCGCATTAATGCAAAATCGCTAATGAGGACAGAAATAAGGTGGGGAAGAGCAGTATTACAGTGTGCAGTACTGTTACGTTTTCTCTCCAGGGCAAATCATTGACAGAAGACCAACGCATTTGACACCAAGTCATATGAAGTTAGCAGCCATGCTACATGACTCTGCCCATTCTGTTCATGCGAGCAGCCCGTCTTTCAGCTGACTCCCTCCCCAATAACGATAACGAAGCTGTAGAAGTGGAAATAGATGCCGTGGCAGCCGTAGGCTTTGGTGGCTGTTATTCTGGTCATGGAAGTCCCCGAGAGAAGCCGGCGGAGATGCCACAGCACACTAATTGACGGGATCTGGATGGCCTGCCAGCTAGCAGCTCCCTGACCTCTACCGGTGGGGGGTACCCAGAGAACGGGGGCATCTGGCTACGCAGACGTCACCCCGGCTCATTAGACTCTCCAAAACTCAGGAAAAACAGGAGGAAGAGAAGCCGATCTCAGGTAACACGGCTCACCTCCCTTCCAGTGAGTGCCACTGGTTGCCATGTCAGATGTCAGCTTGAGTCTTTTGGAAATTTACGTTGATCTTACGGCACATTGTGAGGAAATGAAATGTTCAGTGTTCTACCCTTTCCTTTATTCTTGTCAACAGCAGGCGCCGCCTAAGTAGTGAGAGAGGAACACTCAAAGGATAACACTGTTTCTCAATTCTCTGTGCTTTCTAAAGTGGTCTGCGGGCAGTTGCTTTACTAAAGCATTTTACTAATCAGGTTGTTAATTGTTAAGTAATTGTGTAATTACTTCAAATTATCTGAAAAATTGGCTTACATACTCCATACTATTTTATATGCCTTTTATAGTATTTTAAAATGTGAACACTTCCTTTTAAAATTACGATGTCATTTAGTATTGATTGATGCAGCGAGCTGAATAAGGGATACAGAGCTTCAGGGTAACTGGCAATAAAAGTCAAACATTACATCTCTAAATACGGCTCTACAGATGTGTGCTTGAGGAAGACACTTACCCTGAATGGAAATATCCATTACACAAACTTTGTACTACACTCTGTCATCACAGCGTGATAATATAAACAATCCGTTATACAAAAATGAAGGCAATAAATAAATTATCAAGGAGAAAGGTGTTAAAAGTAAAATAAAACCTGCTGGAGTTTAACTTCTTCAGTTTTTGCATCTCAATGGATGATGTACGGTAACACCGACATAAAAGTATAGTCTGGAAGCAATGATTCTAGAGAAATTGTTAAATTAGTTTGGCATTTCTTAGAACCAAGGTGTTTCACTTGATTTTGATTTGCCAATAATCCGTCTGAGATTATTGATTATTATTCCCATAACCACACAGTGGGCTGCACCTGTGTTAGCAGCCATGTCATTTTGCATCAACACTTCACATTCACTTAACTGCCTGCTTACATGCCTGTAGCTTGTAAAAGCTTATAGAAACAGAGTTACAACACATAGAAGGATCTGGCCACACATCTAACTGAAGCTGAGAAAGCAGATAAGGTCACATATTTATGTACATCTGTTAAACTAAAAACATGTAAATGCTTTGTCACTGGTTCAATTAAAGCAAAATAGCTGTGCCTATAAACACACTTTTTATTATTGCGTAGCAGGAGAGCATAGAAACATAGTTACAAACCTCATATAGAACAGACACACATCTTAGACCAAAGGTAAAAAACCACGTGAATATAAAGGAATACAGTGAAAATGATACTAAGGATTTTTTTGCATTTACCCCACTAGGTTTTAAGCGAGGGACAATTTGTTAAATAGCCTGGTATTCACTGAAATGACACACAGGTTGTTGAAAAGCAGCCATGACAAACAGGCTGTGTGTACACGTCACACACACGCATACAGGGTGTCAAATGGGGATGCCATCAGTCAACAGCCACGGTGGGAAAACGTTTTCCCACAGGGAATTCCTTTGTTTACGAATATTAACCGTCTCCGTTACTGAGGCATGATGGGAAGCAAGCCCTGCACACACGCAATGGGATTGCTCGTGCAGGGAGCAATTGGGCCCAACATTGCGCGGAAGCCAGGCAAATGAAAAAATCAATAGAAACACACGCGGTAATCTGTATGCCTCTCCAGGACCTGGGAAGTGTGCTGCAAGGCCGCCACATTGGATGGATTATTGCATCATCTCATGGAAAGACGAAAAGGCCTCTGCCAAGAGTTCCTGAACAAGAAAGAGGGCACAGCCAGAGTGTCTCACATGCATTCAGAAGACAAGACAAAGCGAACTGCTTCAGAGAGCACTAGCATGTTCCATAGCATACGATGAGAGAGCCAATCAGCACGCGGTATCATAAATTAAATCGGAAATTTGAGCCACCAAGTGATTGATAACTAATAATGAAGTCAGTGTTTAAGGCTGCAAAAAGTCCTAATGTTCAGGATTTGGATGAAATATAGTAAATCATACATTTCTAATGTGACCAGAATGGGTTGAGGGCTTAAGTTGTTTTTTCCCATTGGCTAATTTTTGAAAGTACCCATTATTTTGAGCTCTTCAGAAAAAGGGGAGGGGGGAGAGAGATTTTTCCTCTGGAGTATTTGACTTTGTCAGTCCCTTTGAGAGAAGCTGAGATTTGCGTAGTGCCACCTGTGGTGTCCTGTTTTTGAAAGTTTTGCTGTCAAGTGCCTGAGGGAGAGAGCGATGCTACACGGATGAGTTTGTGACTGAACATTAAAGACCGCTCTGCTACTCTCTGATCTGTAGGTCTAATTACTGTTCTCTGTAATTCAGAACCCATAGCAACAAGTTAATTTTTATGTTTTTGGCTTTTTTTTGCCTCAAAATTTTAGACTCTTTCAAAGGAAATTCCTGCTTTCTAGATACGTTAGTTTGTTTCTCATAATAATTGCTGAAGGGAAAAAAATAATTATCAGGTAATTTGTTAAACACACATAAATAAATTAGTGCTCTGTGCGTAGTGAGCATCTTATACTAACATGAAGTTGCTGTCAGTATTTACAATATGAATTCATTATTAATATGCTCCAGGTTGAAGGTTGAAGGTGCAGGTTGGAGGAGATCCTGCCTCAAGTGGAGGAATTTAAGCATGATCCTTAAACATTAAAATTTAACTAACATGATGCAATAATCTATAACACAAGAGCATTTATTATAACTATGGAGAACTGCTTTACCTGAATGCAGCTGAGATACATATAAAAGAAAAACTCGCAATAATAAAGATAATTAAATAATTCTCAAGGACAATCATGGTAACAATCATTAATTGGATTTAATTAAAGTGCTTCCATTCTTACTGGAAATAATCATGCACTATGTAATCATCCACTAAGAGTCTCTTCCTAAAAGGGCTCGACTCACTAAGCCAGTAGCTGCACTGATATTTTCATAGCACCCTTTCTGTCGCAGTTAATCCACATTCTTTTTTTAATAATCAGTTGAAGATCAAGAAGGTAAATCACATTGCAAATTAGACTGATTAAAGGCCTTTTCCCTTTAAACAAATTACAATCAAACATAAGTACTTTGTTGTGCCCTGTGGTGGGTTGGTGCCCCGCTCTGGGTGTCCCCTGCCCTGCGCCCTATGTGCTCTGGGATGAGCTCCAGGCTTCCCTGCGACCCTCACCAGGACTAAGCGGTTAAGAAAATGACTGACTGACTGACATAAGTACTTTGTAACAAATTGGCATGCTGAGGCGAGGTCCAAGTGCAGAGCAGGAGGTTCATTCAAGACACGGCAAAGCACAAAACAAAACCAAAAGGCATTGAACAAGGTTGGTATTAACAAGGCATTACAATAAACAGCTATGGGGCTAATCATTATACATGGACTGCTACATTAAACACATCCTACAACACTCAACGTCCTAAAGTCTACGCTTTACATCCAACAACAATCAGGAAGGGATAAGCACAAGAGGGGAACTTAAATAGAAACCAAGAAAATGAGACACACATAGAAGGCACTAATGACATAATTACAATGACTCAGCAACATGAAACACAAGCAGGGGTGACACCTAGAGGACATGACTAGGCATAACAGGCCAGGGCATGACAGGCCTAAATGTCTGTTTAATAAATTAATTAGGGATAAGAGCCAAAAAGGGACAGAGTTAAAAATATAATTTCAACTTCTGCATAGTGATGTTAAGTCGTGATGTTGAACAGTGATATTGAGGTAGGATGTTGAGCTGTGATGTTGAGGTAGGATGTTGAGCTGTGATGTTGAACAGTGATATTGAGGTAGGATGTTGAGCTGTGATGTTTAGCTGTGATGCTGCGCTGTGATGCTGAGCTGTGACGTTGAATCTGTGACGCTGAGCTGTGACATGAGATTTTGATCACTCCACACAATAGATGGCCTTGTGTATTTATAACAACCCAATTCTTTTCCAGCTCTCTTACCTATTTCCACCTTTTTGTGTCTCCTATGGAGAAATATGACTTAATCGCTGTCCCTCTCAGCTTCTGCCTTCCTCAGCACATTTCCTCACCACCACACTCTCCATCCCCCCCACCCCCCATTGCCATGACAGAATTGGAGGCTGTTTACCTCACAATGTTTGGATTCACATTGTGAGGTGAGACCTCCACAGTGCCAGATGGCTTCAGGTTCCACAGAGAGTCAGAACCCAGTAACCTGAGCCAGGCAACACAAACTAGCCTCCTGTCTGGACACAAAAAGATAGACAGACAGACAGACAGACAGAGCTGGGCCCAACAGCAGCTTCACAGAGATATTGACATACCCGTATGTGAGGCGTGGCCGCTTGGGCGCACAGACGCCGAACGAGACTGACAGATCGATCACAAGATGAATGAATGCTGCAGTAGGAAGCGACAGCCCTGCCGACACAGAAGGAATGCAAGTGCGCAGGAGAGTAGATCAATACAGCGACGCTAATGACGACACTGCACAGCGAGTTGTGGGAATGGACAGGAAGTAGACAGCACTTATGAGACGTCAGCTTTGGGAAGACTCAGCTGTCTTGCTTTCCAGGCTGTCGGGCCAATTAGCTTTACAGATGCTCTGCTTAATAACTCGTTTCCTCCTACACACAATTTACTACCTCAGAGTGTGACAAGCCGTTAATGATGCAGCACAATCATCTTTAACACAGTTTTGTTCAAAGTAGGCTCCTTATCTACAAGATTTAATGTAATTACAGGTGGTATACAAGTACAAGCTGCGGGGAAAGGAGGAGACCGTGTCTTCCTCGCACGGAAGATCACAGTGAAACCCATGGCTTCAACAGCACTGAGAAATGCAGTGAAGAGCTTCTATTAGGAAAGGACCGACCTTTTCTCAAAGCTAAATTTGATTGAAATTTAAGGTTAAATGTCTGTACCTTTAGCAAAAAGTAATTTCCTTTGAAAAAAAATCTGTTGTAAATGTAATGTGCTGAGCTTGTAGGAGCCTGACGTGACACCATTTAACACTGACACAACTCACTTCTATGACTCCATCCACAAGTGAGATATCAATCTCTGTGATGTCCACTCATTGCCCCACAGCTGTGCCAGTCATCCACAAGCCAAGGATTAAATTGAATTTTTCTACTATTAGAAGCAAAGGAAAATTAATTGAAAAGCATACAAACACATACAGGAGGTGTAAATTCAAACAGTATTAAAGGAGTTTCCTTTCGTTTACTTTGGTGGAGAAACGTCAGGCTGGTAAATCAACACGGTTCAACTTAATAGGCTGAAGGTGTCCGCTCTCGTTCTACGTTGTAAACAGTGTGAAATAAATATCAACGCTATATTCGGTAAGCGCTGTCAGCACCATGGACAGGAAACTTTAATAAGTTAACATTACGTGTTATGCAACCTAGGAAAAATACTTCGTTTAACAGTTCCTCTTGGTCTGTGAATTTCTCCGGCAGCTCATTGGAAATGACAGAAAAGCATTTTAGTCCATGCAGTAAAACGCAGCTGGTGAGAACAGATGCTCACAAACTTTCTCCTTTGATCCATCCAAATAGTATTATTGGATATTGAGTCAAACAGTGTTTGCGATCAGATATCATATGAAATATGTCTCCGAATTAGACATTGTGGAAGTACACCAGTCTATATGCTCTGCATATTAGAATGTTATCTGTCTAACTGTTGCGAGTTCAGTCAACTGCTGGATTGAAAAACAGAGCCCAACATGATACGTAGATCTGATTACTAAGACACTAATGTCTGCCATGCATTCAAACTGTACTGTAGGTCATTTAACAGCTACTAGTGTTCGGTGCTAAAACGATATTATATACAACACAAACCAACACAAACGCATATGCAAACACGTGCAGCATTTACAAATAGCCAATGTTACTCGTGACTTAAGATTGAGTCTAGTGTCTGTTTTGTCACTGCAAATGTCAAATTATGAAAAACTCAGTAAAGGAAAGAATGTTTGGAGTCCACCACTTAAATGTTGATTATTCCCTTGAACATCAGTCAGACAAAACACAAGTCAAAAGTGTTAATTCAAGCTACACTTAGAGATTACCTTTGTGTGCTGTATCGCCCCTTCCCCCACCAATCAGAAGGTGGTTCGATGTTGGGTTTTGCTGCTCTGTGTTTAATGGGGATCAGAGGGTATTTAACTCAACGTCATCATTACCACTGCTTAAATTTAAGACAATGAGAACCAGCTGGAACCTCAAACTACCACAAGACACCCAGGTTCCGGGGAAGGCTAATTTCTCGACAAACTGAGAACAGTCGTTGGCACTTACTTACCCTTCATCAGCTATGTTGGTTAAGGCTGCATGATGTATTACTCTGGTCTTTAGCAGATGGTGCCCAAGGCCATTTTCCCATGACTGCTTCTTGCGAGGAGGCCTGTAAGCAGAACGCACTTTAAAACATTTGTGGAGGTCAAAGTTCATGCACAAATGGGTTTTTTTTCCTATGCAGGATGAGGTGATGCCCTAGGCAAATTTGAGAAGCTGAAAACTGAGCCACCAATTAAGGTTACCTTCTGTCAGCTCTGTGTTTATAAACCCAGGCATCCTGGGAACGCTGGGGATTTTGGCTTAGGCCAAATTTACCAACTTTTTTTCTGAGCCACCAGGGGACAAAAAAAAGTGACGGCATACCTTAACGCAGATGGCTTTCGGTGTATGGATGATTACTTGTGCATTTACTGGTTTCAAATGAAATTTGGACCTGCATCTGGATGGGCCTTGCATAAAGAGAAGACGGCGACCGGTGAATTCCACTTTTTTGGGAGAGCCTCACAAACGAAGGACGTTAACGGCTGGGAAAACATCCTTCATATGGAGCCATAAGTCTGGAACGCTTGTCTGCGTAGTCGTCTATCGGACCAAACCAGCTGGCTATTGTCATAATGGAATAAATGTTTTCAGATAAATAAAGCAAAAAAGAAAAAAGAAATGTGAAAGGCTGAGAGGTGTGCCAGGGACCGGGTTGTCGAGCTGAGCAGAACATGTGCGGAGGAGATGGGACTGACGGTCCTGCTGACACCGCTACTCCTGCAGTGTCCGATTTCTCCTGCATTAATACTTCATGGATGGCGCTGCGGGGGCTGCCTAATGGCAGGGAAAGGTGCATTTCTGCAGGGTCTCCAGGTCTGCTCTGATGCCACACAAGAACTGTTAGCTGGAGCACGTGTGGTCCCCGCACGTAACCATGACGACAGAGCCGTCCGTTTAATTTCCAGCTAGTGGAGCCACGCTGACCCGTTCGGCTTCACTAACGGCCCATGGCGAGGGGGTGTGATGCCCTCCAGAGGGAATCAGCTCCGTTCAGGGGCTGCTGGGCACTCAGCAATGGGGGACGAGGACCTCGATCACAGATGGACGGACGCTTGCCCCCGTGATCATGGCCATGCAGACCACACTGCTTCTCCCAGGCTTTGAAGCTCCACCTCTGTTCCCTGGATGATTAGAGGCCAGATAAGGCTAATGTCTGACACGTAGACAACAAAATAAAAACAGCCCCCCCATCCCCCCATCCCCCAAAGTGTTGGGCAGGCAGTTAATCTACACATGCAATAATTTTGTGTGTGTGTGTGTGTGTGTGTGTGTGTGTGTGAGAGAGTGTGTTATCCTTTAACAGATTACTACGAGGAACTGCTGTCGGTTGCTAATATTAGGGGTAATAATGCATGAGCAGTTATATTTTGCAGAGATGTTAATCAAATTTAATTCAGTATAAAACAGGCAATTTCAGTTTGACAGTGCAGTGCATCTTGGCAATCAGGGTCACATGACCTCACAGCACGGGCCTTGTCAGGTAAACGTGGTCCAATTTCTTCACTCATGGGGCTCCTTTATGTCACATGTCATATATACTTTTACTTTGCCATTGACTTCTGTTCAGGTACTAACTATAAAAAGGCAGTGTGGCATTTCTAAGTGAATTTGCAGTGACGCAAACGTTTGGAAACGTTTGCATCGATGCGAACGTACAGTATTCTGCGTGTGACGATCGAGTCAACGAAATCGAATTCACGAAAATAACTGCCAATTAATCGGCACCGTGCCTTCCTTACCGCGGACAGCGGAGGTCAGGTTTTGTGTCATGTCCAATGCAGTTCAGATATTTACAACCTTCAACATTCATTCGTGCACCTGGATATTATACAAAACAGAGACAACTATCTCGCCGGAGGGCAGACAACACACTTTAGGGTTTAAAAACGCAACTTTAATCTGTAAAACAAATGGCAGCCGGCACTTTGCTTCCCACTGGCTCTGCTACACACCCCTCTTTGTCCAGCTAACACATTCGACATTCGTGCATGTTGTGCTTAGTCCGAACCACATACTGATTGGCCCAGAGATGTTAAAAACTGTTTCTGGAGGATTAACATGCTTTATCCACCCAGAGTATTAGCTGCTGCCTCCAGTCAAATGATCCTAGTGGAACTCTGGATGCATAATCTGAAATTTGTGGCAGTTACAAATTAAAGGAATCCATCATTCTGGAAGTGATCCCAAAGGTTTTCTTTTTCTTTCTTTTTTTCTTTTTTTTGGCATCGGGTTATGCAAGTATAAGCCAAAACCATACAATTACTACTCAATAAGAGAAAATCTCTCATTAGCACTACATAATTATCAGTTAATTTTAATTTATTTTTTTACGGCACACTTCTCACTGTTATCCCTCCAAGATGCTCATAAAGTTTTGTCACCGAAGCAGCCATTATCCAACAAAAGGACTGATGTTACCAATTCTTGACGAACGTTTCTAAGCCGTTTATTTTCAGGTTGCTCCTGGTTTGACCTCACAGTTATCTGGTAACCCTCAATACTGACAAAAAAAATGCACAGGCTTAGAGAGGGGTGCAGTCTAGCACCCGACAGCCTGTGCACGTCACCCTCTCAACACGAGGACAGCTGTTGGCTTCGCTCTAAATGGCAGACAGGAACATGTGACTAAATGTCAAAGGTCACCAGAGGCACAGCCACATTGCCTCTCTTCTGTCGGCTTCTTCGGTTTTAATAATGACCTCCTTTTGAGTCCGCTGTACGATGCTTAATTACATTAGCACGCTGGTCTGCTAGCTGCCTACTATCAAGTGGTTTACGCTCAGGGTGTTAAACAGCAGCCACGAGGTGACGCCGGCTCGGAGACACGGCACACGAGGGGTCAACTGTTCAGTCACGTTCATAGCAGCCCCCCTCCTACCCAACAGTCGGGTGCATCCAGGGTCCCGGGACACGTAACCTTGCCAAGTGCGGACTTCAGAACCACAGGCCGTCTTCAAGCTCATACTCGGAGGCCAGAGTCCGGGCAGAGGCTGCCAAAGCCACGGATTAACTGTGGGAACAGAGACAAGGCGGGCTGGTCGGCCCTCAGACCCAGTAATGGTGTTCGTGCCAAGCAGCTGGAGACAAAGGGCTGGGTGGGGCTCTCGTCGCTCCCTCTATTTGTTGGGATGTTGGACTCAGGTTTGGGCGTGGCCTGGTACACAGAGGGATGACAACCGACATTTCAAGAGTTTTAACTATAATCAGGTCCCAGAACTTTCCCAACAAAGCAAATTCATGTGTAATATTGACATATCAGCTAATGTAACATCTACAAAATACATACAGTGAAAACGGGGAATAAAAACAATTTCACCAGTCATGCAGCTCATGTCGTTTGCTGGGTCATGATGAAATGCAAACACTGTCTTTTGTGCTCTAGGTGAGGAACATGGGATGCAAAGGATTTACATAATTAATCTAGGCAAAAATGGGAAAGATAGTAAACGCAAGCTGGCCAAACTTAATCACTAGCTTTGGGCCTTCTCAGTTCTTAATAAACTCACCTGTAGACGTCAGTATGAGACACCTCACTCTGTTTTCTCTTTGTTCTGAAAAAGTCTGAGGCCATGATTAAAGGCAACACACCCTTCCGGTGCACCCGGCACTTCATCTGTTATGTGTTGCCGTTGTTCTCTGTCTGAGGTGAGGAGGTGTAGGAATTCCAGTAAGAAGTGCTTTTTTTACACTTGTTGAGGGACGGAAAGCCATGTAATTAAGAGGGTAATAAAGAAATACTGCCTGTGTGTTAAAGGGGTGGGGTTGTGAGTCTGGTAAAAAATAAGAGACGTTGCTAGCAATTCACCACACGAGAAAGAACTATTGAAAAAACACGGAGGATGAAGATTTGAAGTAGACAAATGTTCCTCTGTCATCCTATGTCCTCAAAGGAAAAACTGCACTCAAAATTCAGTGGAACACCGGAGTCTGGACAGAAGATGACACAGAAACCAGATCCAAACTACAGAGCAGAAAGGACAAACAGTCAGCTAGTGATGTGAAGCTGAAGTCTGGGCCAGAGGACTCAGGAGACAGATACTGTGGATGAGCAGGATAAGAGATACACACAAAGACACACAGATGATGTACATCCTGTGGCATAAACTCTCCGCTGGCCAGATTACTCGAGAGACATTTTGTTGTTGTTGTTGTTGCCGGAGCCCAAAAACACGTTTTTGCAGAACAACATCCGTGATGACGGACAGATTGTGTAAATACAGACACCTCTCAGGACTGGCACGACCAATCAACAGATCATTGTGGAGGCGCAAACAACAGATGGACAGCATGACTTCTGAGATGAATGGTGCTCATTGACTCAGTCTGACACAAAACCAACAAAAGAAAATGATCAAAACAATGGCATGAAAGTGCTGGAGACCACGTACATGTCCTTTACTGGACTCAGTTCACCCAGGCCTGCTCATTCACTGCCCGAAATTACGGGCTACGGTGGTTACCGTGGTACCATTTCAATCAGACAAACGCTAAGACATCTGTGAAGCTCGGGATAGAATCTACTTACCTTTGAGGAGAGATAAGGTTGTTCCAGACAATGACATTCACCTGAAAATGTCAAAAGGCAATAGTGCGCCCCTAGGGGGCAGTGTTCTCTGAAAGTGAAAGACATGATTTTTGCCTGACAGGTATGTTTTTTTGGAGGGGGGTTGACAACCTTGCCAGAAAGACTGGCATTTCATCATGGATAAAGGTCAAACATATCACTCCTCAATGCTGTTAAGACGATTGGATAAATGTGGGACTGTAAGAGGTTAAAGGTCAACACTTACACGAAAATTCATCACTTGAAAAACGAGAACCAACCATTAAATAATCATTAGCTGTTTCCTGAACTAGGATTTCGATCTGAAATATATACATTAGCATTCAGTGCTATACACTGTAAGTTTAAAGTTCCTGAAGTGAAATTTATACTGTGCTATAATTCTGTACATACTTGTGTGTGTGTGTGTGTGTGTGTGTGTGTGTGTGTGTGTGTGTGTGTATAGATTTATACAGAAAAAAAAGAATTACCCAAAAACATTTTTCCAGTTTGGCAATTCTTGTCAACAACACTACAGGGTTTCCAAGAATAAATAAAGCATGTATGTGAGAAGAGGTCCCAGTAAACGTGTGGAGAATCCCTGTGTCTCCTTTGTGGTCTTCCTTGTCTTCTCACTACTGTTTACGGAATGTTACTGGAGTCATTTTTTGAACCTCACCCACATGTTCATCTCTAGACTCTCACTGAAGTGTCATTTCTCAGGCTTGTAATTTGTTTATGTAAGTCTTTAATGACTAAATCAATCATGCGTTTCAGACCTGGAGACAGTAGCTGTAAAACTTGTGAACTATGGTTAATGTAGTTTGCCTTCCTTTTTCTATAAGTAAGCACCTCTGAGTGTAAAATAAATCTCCAAAACAAATTTCCAAAATCTAGAATATAATATATTTTGCGTTTGGCCTTTACTGAAAGACTTAGCTAAAAAAGCCGTCTGTCATTAGAAGACAGAGACATCCTCGGCGGAGCAAGCAATTGTTCTGCCTTCCTGAACAAGGACGATCGCTCAGCTCAGCTTCATGCGTTTGCAAGAGCCTTGGCAGTGTCTTCGTCACTTGGCTCCTCAGCAGGCATCAAGCGAGGACAACTACGGACTGAATCACCAGAGATGCCTGGCACTCCAGTCCAAGACAAGTCCCATAAATTATACGTTTTATCACCGTCCCGACACATTCCGCTTTCACGCACTCCATTATCTTCCTTTCCCTAACCTCGTGCAGGTGACGATTCTGACATCTAGAATTATTTGTTGTACGACATCAAGCGTCTGAAAGACTTCTTGTCCCCCCCCTTCACAACATTGAGAAGGAACACATAGTTTGCATTTCTATTTTCCTGTCCGCCTCTTGTCCAGGCCTGCTTTGTCACCCTGGCGGAGGTTTTCCAGGTAAAATGGAGTGTGTGGTCAGTGTTTGGTCACACTCACTGTTCCCATGTCTTCTCCACGTCATGTGGCCTTTGTGTCACACTTGTGACATTTGTCCATCTGAAACGGTCCTCCTTGCTCTCTTGTAGCCATGCAGCAGGTTAGGAGCCTGCCGTGTTTTCCAAACGAGTCTGTATTTACCTGGCAAAGGAGAGAAGCGCAGGGCACGTCACCACTGAGAACAATGGGCGTTTGCTGCAGAAACAAATCCTGTCAAAACAACTGAAGGCAAGAGAGTGGGCTGGTGGGAACAGAGGCCCTGCTGTCTGCTAGAGAAAGAGCTGAGAGCAGGCAGTCCACAAGCACGTATCCACCAAGAAATGCACGCACAGATGCCCGAAAGGCAATAATACCCTATATACACATGCACAAAAATCCAGAAAGTCCTTCATTAATATTTCTCCACGCATGGACCCCATATTACAACAGGTGCCACACAGTCATGTGGATTTCATATTGGTGGGGGTATTAACCCCATTCCCCCACTTGTAGTACAAAAAAAAAATCCTCTTTGCCAACATGGATGTCAGACCACCACAAAATCCTACGTTTACTGTTGATTATACACAGGGTCATGGAGTACCATTTCTAGAAGTCACTGGAGAAGCACCATGCTTCTCAGAATCACCTTCAGCTCTGCCATTACTGAGGATTTAAACAAAGTGGTTGTCACTTTCAGCCAATCCCTGCCCAATTAACCACATCGTCAGGATTTATTGAAAGTTATAAAAAGCTCACAGAGGTTTTCAGCTCCCTGTCATTATTCATACTGCTATCCAAAACACCACACGTTGGCGCTGTTTCTGTGCATTTACTTATTTTGTCTTCGTTGTAAAGGTTTCAGTAAACATTTACATTTACTTTCTGCTTGCATCTCGTCACTGTTTCTATGGTGACCATCTTTGGTTCGGCACACCCCCCTTTACCCCAGAGAGTAGCCTTGCTTTGAACAGAAGGAATGTGTGAAGTTCAGCAGGAGGGAAGGTCAAAGACCAGGAGAAAGAGCAGGAGAGAGCGAAGGTCCAGGAGGAACAGGAAGGCTGGGAGGGGGGACATGAGCAGAACACATACAGCCTAGGGTAACACTTCACACACTCTCCCTCTACATTGCTAGGACTTCCATTTCACTCTGTTTATTTGAAAGCAGCTTAGCATTTGGCTCAAACTTTCAACCGGAGCTAACTGCCCTACTCCAAGGTTCCACAGGCCTCCTGGCCGTGTGCGTTCCTAACTGCCCTACTCCAAGGTTCCACAGGCCTCCTGGCCGTGTGCGTTCCTAACTGCCCTACTCCAAGGTTCCACAGGCCTCCTGGCCGTGTGCGTCCCTGACTGCCCTACTCCAGGGTTCCACAGGCCTCCTGGCCGTGTGCGTCCCTGACCGCCGCGCTGCCCCGACTGTGTAACAGCAGTTGCCTTCACACCTGGCCTAAGTGATTTGCACTGCTGCTTGTGGAGTCTCGAAGAGTCGGCATCACCGAGCCAGTGGCACGACACCATGCCGTACGGGCCGATTTGTGAACGACAGGCTGCTCTTCATTAACACATGCGCTTTCGCACGACTGAGGGGGGTTTTCACATGTCACACTGCAAGGAGATTCCCCTGACAACCCCCCCCCACCCCCCCAAGTGTTACTGGTCTTTTATAGGAAAGAAGCCACTGTGCTCCATTTCAGACTAGGGAACTCCATATGCGTGGTAAATGCTTTTTTTCAGAACTACCGGAATAGTACATATTCCACAAAAGAAAGACGAAAGCATTCTTGTTACAGGAACAGGAACATGCAGGCCAAGCAAAGGGTGTGAAGCAGGAACATGTAGAAAGGCATTTTAAAGATCACACTGTGTGACTTTACAGCAGAAAGATGCCTTCTTTTCCCTAACCTGCACAAATGAGCCAAAACCAAAGTGCTGTTTGTTACAGTGCCATGTAGGGTCAGACTGTCAGGGCTGAGCCAGATCCAAATAAGCTCAAAGTGACCTCGATGTTAAAGCATAACGTCATTTCTCTGAGCTTCCAAAGCTGAACGTGACCAGCACGGCATTCCTGGAGGGGTTAAATCTTATTTAAAAACAGTGTAATTTGTGACTGTTGGACATGTAGACGATCTTTGAAGTCTGGCATTCGTACTGGCAGGAGATTTTTCTGCGTGTGAGGACTTGAACTCCAGAGGGACCAAAAGTTGTGCACAGCAAACCACTGCGGTGGCAATGCAGTGGAGCTTCAACACTGCGGAGAAGGGCACCCCCCAGGCACATCCCCCCCACCCCCCAGTGGAGCTGGCATCATCAAATGCTGCTTCTGCTGAACTGAATTCCTAGATTCCAATTGAGGTATACCACACTCCCTGCCTGCTTCACTATTAGCGCAGGCAGGCTGGAAACCCCCCCCCCGTAAAACAACCATTGAGTGGGATTAGTTTTACACCTCCCGGTGCCACCCTGGGACGTCTGTCAGCGTGCCGCCGTGTAACAGACTTCGCCCGTGTGTGTGTGTGTGTGTGTGTGTGTTTATCTATGCATGTGCGTGTCTGTTTTGTTAGTTTATCTCAGCCTACAATACATGTTAGCGAGTACCTCTCTGATATGGAATTACTCTGATCCAAAAACAATCAGGCTGTTTGAACAGGGGGAAGGTCCTCTGTGGCCCATGTGTGTCTTCCCATCTCCACCCCCTTATTGATCCATTATATTATCTGGCAGAGTTCCCTCCCCCAACCAATGGTGCCTCACACTGTTTCATCCATGCCAGCTTGACAGTCTTCCAGACTTAAGGTCGCCATGGTGATATTCCATTTCACGGATGCTCCTTTAAAAAAAAAAAAAACCCTTAAAAATGCTACTCTAACTCAGCAAAGTAGGTCTTCAGGCCAGGCTCTGCCTGTTTCTTACCTGTTTCATAATTACATTAATTGGCTAAGAATGAAACGGCCTTTCCCACACTAATGCCCATCCTGACAAGCAGGTAACAGAAGGCAGCATGCAGCCATTTTGTGTAAGTGACCCAGATTACTCTCGTTTTGGGTGAGAGCTTTGGGAGCGGATCTCCTGCATGGCTGCCTCCCTCATCTGTTAGCCCCCACTAACTGCATCTTTATGGGTAATTATCTTCTCGTATTTGCTGCGGATTTAATCCTGCTCACACACTCTCTAAAAGACAGCCCGTGACATGCGTGACGTGAGGAGCTGATAACCCGTCCATCCGGCCGGCCTCTTTGAAGAACCTTTTATCCAATTAGCTTGCTGTTATCCAGAGGCCGTACCGGGAAACAGCAAGGATGGGATCGGGGTTACGGCCTCGGTGGGATGGAGAGGCACTATGGGCCACGGGAACCTGCGAAACAATTATGGACGGAGCGGAATGGAGAATTTCTGCTTTAACTTGATGTCAAGGCTCCATGATGCAGAGTAATCTGGAGAACCTGAAGGAAACCTGCAGAAGGGACCTTACCGTGGAGTTGGTACCCTTGATGTCACCATGCTGCATGTAAAAACCATGATAATTGAAATCGCATTTACTTGTCACATGATATTAAAAAAGAAGTGGACTGAACATGCAGGTGGAAGGAAAATACTTCTGTGACAAGGAAAAAGAAAAGTAGCCAGTGGAATTTCAAATAAAGGGTGGTAAAAGAGGACATGAGAAATGGAAAGAGGGGGAAAGACAGAGGGAAAGGAGAGAGAAGGAGGGAAAAGAGAGAGGGAAGGAGAGAGAGGAAAGAGAGCAGGAAAGGAGAGGGAAATTAGGAAAGGCGGAGGCAGGCGGTGCAGCCACGGCACCGTGATGGAGGTCACCAGGCGGAGATGAAGGGCAGAGCCCCACACATGGAATGACCGTTCTGTTCAAGGTGCATGTTACCCCATAATGAAACGGAACAGACGAGTTTATTTCATATAACACCTTTCATTCTGTTTCTGATACCCTCAGTAGACCAGGTCAGGCAGAAGGAGCCCTGATTTGGTACAACAATGAATCTCTCTGACAAAATTTGGCATGCTCACCGGCTGTGAAGAGAAATTCCTTTCAGCGGAATCCATCTACGACTGCTCGCTCCTCTGCCACAGATGTGTCGCGCGCCGTCGGCCCTGGGTCCAGAACACACCAGGAGGGGCGGAGGATATGAAAATGCAGTCCTGCACAGCGCCACCCTTCTGGGCTGGCATCAAAACTCACCACACCCTGATGCCACTGTGCTATTCACCAGCCAAAATCAACACACCTCTGTGCATAAAAGCACCCACAATGCAACAGTCAGATCACTGCCCTATTATGTAGAACGCACTTACAAGATGAGACGGAGAAATGGAAGATGCACGCCTTGTTCAAACATCCAGCATGTAGCTCCCTCTGGGAGTTAATCAAGCATCTTTCTTTTCTTAAGAGTGTGCCCTGAGCTGGCCAAGAAAACAAATGTGTGTGTGGTTACCAATCAGGAAAGACGAGCAGGCAGAGGAAAAAAGAGAATACCAACATCTGTGGAAACCTGGACAATCCAAGTCCTTCCAATATACATGCTATAAACCGAATTAAACAGGAATCATGTTTGCCAACAATGGTCCTTTCAGTCCAGTTTGTTTCCCATGATCCACTCACACTAATTCACTACAGTTGTAATCATATGGAATAATGATATATCCACACAGTCTTGCCCAGTATTCCGTCTCAGAGACTACCGTGTAACCAAAGGACACAAATCAATTTTATTGTTGATTAGACTGAGAAGAAACCCTGCCATCTAGTGGTGAATAAGGAAAAATCTGCCTTCCAGGCAGTCACACCCCATCAAGAATAAATTTAAAAGTGCCTGTCTGCAGCACAGCTTTGTGGGTATTGATACCTAAATCCAAGATAATCCCTTAAAACCAATTTACTCCACCAAACAAAAGGCAGCCAGCTTGTGTAATGAGGTGGCGTCTTAAGAATAACAAAACCTTTCTCAAGGCAATGCTGGATAAATAAATGTAGCTATCTGATGAAAAAAAAAACAATTATGTTTTAAGACTCATGGTGAAAGAGGCACTATGTTTCCAGATTCTAGCATTGTGTTAATTACAGAAAGAAAGCGGTGTGTGTTGACCAGAGGCTGCCACAGCCATAAATGTGGCATTATAAGTAGTAGCACTGAGAAAGTTTTACACAAAATGTCAAGTCTGACATATTTATAGCCAACGTTTTCAGTCTCTTGCCTAACATCGGCAACACAAATCCCAAGGCAGGGAGTGGGCTCGGATTAAGGTGGAATTGAGTTCTTTTTAATTTAATAAAGTTTACTTCAGCAGTAAATTGGTGAGGAGTGGATAGGTGGAGGCAAAAATGTTTATTCAATGATTTTTGCTGTTTCGCCACTTAAACTCAAACATTACCTTATTAAATTTGATTACGCTCTCCTTATAATATTACATTCCTACCCCACGGCAAATAATTTAATTGAATGATTAGCAAAATTAACACAACTTAATTAAATTGCCTCATAAAAAAATAAAATGCTAACAAGTTCTTTATATTTAACATGAATGGTTTTTTTTCTTCTTTATTTAGCAAATACACTTGAAATTAAAGCTCTTCAGTAAATTTTTCAAAACTGTGGACACACAAGACAATTAAGGCAGCAGTAGTCGAATTGTAAAAAAAAAAATCAGGGGGGATGGTGGATGGAACGGGGTGGATGGAACGGGGGGATGATTTTGAAAATTTTTATTTCAGGGGGGATGCTATCCCCCCTGAACCCCCCTCAGCTCGAGTACTGTAAGGCAGTATTTCATAAAATCTAATTTTGTGATGGTAATCACATTCAAAGTCCTCTGAGGGCCCTAACTATTGGAATCAAGACAGATGTGTATTCAGGTTTGGTGTCCTACCTGTGCTCAGGTATGGGAACCTCGGTGTTTCGAGTGCAGATGACCCAGAATAACCTCCCAGTAAATGCAATCTCATTTGGAAATTGATGAGGCAATATCTTTTTACAATTCTATTACGTAGCTGTATTTTTAAAGGAAACGTTTTAATTACAAATAAATGTGCCCTACAATGTTCTTTAGAAACAGTAGACAGATGTTTGTACGTCTGTCTGTTGAGATCTTTATTGTACACACCAGATGTGCATTGACATAAAATTAGGGATCTCTCTGCTGGGGAATGTGAGGGGGGGGGGTTGAGTTCTGTCATTCAAACCTGCATCTGTGTGCTTAAAAAGTTCATATGGTGTACAGATGCTGCCATGACCCCCAGAAAGTCACCTTTGACGTGTCACTTCCTGCTAAGAAAAGCTGACTAACACCCCCCTCCTCCCAATCCTCCCTTCCACACACACACACACTTCACGGGTAAAGAACCTGCAACATTCGGTCTTTCTGGAAAGGTGATTTGCAGCTCGTTCTCAGCGAGTCTCTCATTGTGGCTGTTGCCCCATTACCATGGCGACGCTAGTGTGTGCACTTCCCGTGCTCTGGACAGCAGGCGTGTCTGCTGTCTGGCGGCCATTCTACTTTATACTCACAAGTTCTAGGTGACGATGCAGGGCCGCCAACTTGCGTTTCTGTGCCGTCCTCCCTGCCAAAGCAGAGCGGCACAACTGTGCACATGCTCAGAGAACATGCCTTGAACATGCATGATCCCTGTCACATGCCACTAGCCCTACTGACGAAATGGGGTGGCTTATATTTAGAAAACTGAAACCCAAGAAAGCCATCGCAAAGAGGCTGATAATTCATGCAAATGAACCAATTTGCCTGGAAGTAAACAAACTGATGTAAACAAACGGGAATTTCTAATTAATGCAACCTTCTCTGAATGGAAGTCAAACGTCTGACTTCTCAGTAACATCAGCACCCTCCGCTGGGGAACAGAACTGAGCTGCTTTTTTGATGTTCTCATTAAATGAATACCTTGGATCAAGATAGTTTTGCCTTCCAAATTTAATGCATGTGCTTAGGGAGTAAGATAAAATTCTTAACAGCACAAAGCATCTGATCTATGTAATTAAATAATAGTAATTACAGTAACTAATTAAACTCCTAATTACTGAGAGCCTCCCTGTTTGAAGATAGTGTGAAGATATGGGTGCCTTGCTGTGGAACATGAAAATGGCAGCAGGTAGCCAAGTCCTTACAGCTAGGAGCACTGAAATTATTATATGCCAGTGGTGGGAAAAAATGGCATGATTCTTACCATCGTTAGTGTTTGACGCTAATGACCAGGCAAAAACACAAAAACTAAATGGACTGGTATGGAATGGACAACATGATCATAACCCACTTTCGAAAAAACCAGGCAGAGGCAAATGGTATTAAACTAAACCGGGATAACTCTGGCAAAGACAGGGCAGTCTGAGAATTCATGTCAGACTGAAGAACTGGCAGCATGTACAGGCACACAAGAATCTGCCTCTCTGCCAAGCACCATGACTCCACTCATCTCACATCATTTCTGTGTCTTTTGAAGAGATTAGCACATCACATAAAAACATTCTCAACTTCTCAGAACAAACAGCAGAGCACCCAGAAGGCCTCCAGCCGTCTGCTGCTGCTCTGTGACAGCCCAGGGCAAAAAATGTTATTGATTACACTGCAAACAGAAAACTCAGAGAAAAGCCATTTGTTTCAAGCAGTCAAAGAAAATGTTTTCTGATATATCTTTTAGAAAGAACTCTCAACGCATCTCTGTGGTCAGGGCTGGTATGACGTTCACCCAGTGGACAGGTGACAGGTGTTTGCTGGCCTATAGTGTCTATCAGTGCTCCGTGTTAACAAAAGGGCTCCTGAAGACAGATAGGTGTTGTGGCAAAGTACGGAGTGCATTTCACCTGCCGATGGAGCAGCAGGTAGCCGCTCTCAGCCCCTAGATGCAGATCCAGCAGAGCGTCCCAGGAAACAGGAGGTGTGTTTCACAGAGCGTGATTTATGGGCAAGTGTTCCGGCCCGTACCCTCGGAATTTATAAACAAGACCGATTGGGCCCTTACAGGCTCACCGATGGGGGGCCATTAAGAAAGAAATGACAGACCATTAGCATCGGTGTGAGGTCTTCTTGTACGAAAGATCTCTGCCCTGAAGAAAATTCAATATGTTTGCAGTTCGGATCAAATAATAAAATCAATTTTTCATAGTACAAACACACACAGAAACATACTCTTCAATCAACCCACTGCACACAAGTACAGACACACACACACACACACACACACACACACACACGGCCTATTAATAATGGTGTCTATCTGAGCCTGGAAGCACCTTGCTGAATTGCGGGGTGGGAGGTCACAAAGCAACACCTTCAAAGCCAAGAGCCAGGGGCTCCTGTTTCACTGGCAGGTCCAGAAGGCACTAACAGGGGGAATGTCACTCCGACCATGACAAACGTCAGCTGAACCACGAGCTGCTCGCTTCAAGGCCTAAGAGGGACCTCCCCACACCACCCCCCAGCTCCATCCACACCGCCCACCTGCACGAGTTCATTTTGGTGGTAAAGCCAGAGGAGATCATTGGAGACCTGGTATTCCATCTTCCTTAGTCCTGTCCACAAAGACCGACTGCAGCTGCAGCTCTGCCCCATCGCCGACAGGAATAACCATCGGCCTTGGAAAATTGGAACAGGCAGGGTAATAAGGAAAGGTTTCAGGTGGCAACAGGTAGCGCTCTTGTTGCACCTGAGGGCCTTGTGGTTTGCCTGTATGCTCGGGCACAGGTGTGCACAGTGTCATTTCCAATGTCGCAGAGCTGTGAGCACGAGATACTCTAGTGTAAGGCAAGAATTACCATAACCTTAACACGGCACGTGAAAAAATTATGCAGCACAGAATTAGAGGACCAATCGTCCTTCCCTAGTGATACACACTGGATGAGGCATAGACTGAGCAGAGGTCTGAAAATGTTCCATAGCAATCTGGAAGTATTCAGCACAGGAGACCCCTTCAGCTCCTCCTGTTTTTGTAGGAGATTTCCCCCACCAAGTTCCCCTTTGGGACTGATGACCACTGACCAGAGCAGACAAAGGTCTCCAAATTCGCCCTTGTGCCCCTAAGGGTCCTGGTGTGGGTGGCCACCCTGCAGACTGGAGCCCCTCTATGAAGGTCACCATGGGAACAGTGACGGCAGAGGCGGGGCGGTCAGGTCCCTGGGTACAGATGGAGTCAGGTGCTGGAATGTACTGTTAATTAATGCCATTAATCTACCTCAGCGCTGATCTATCCCACCTGTTAATTGTCCCAGTCTCTGCATCTCCTCCGTCTGTCTCGCGGGCAGCAGCAGCCTCCCTGCTTTCTCCTGCTTCACCCCCGATTCGATTTTCTTGCTCCTTGGATTTCTTTAATGCGTTTACTGCAAAATCAGCAAATGCCTTTTTCTTGCATCTCCATTGTCCCTTAACGGGTGTTTGCCCTCCGTCTCCACATCCACCGAAACCCTTCCTACGGCACCTCTGACCTCTGTAATAAAACTCCATGTGAAATGTAATTGGCTCCCATGTGTCCTGCTGTTGGGGCCACGTGTGACACACCGGTGTGCATTGGAAGGACAGACATGTGTAGAATTGAGTTTGTGAGTGTTGGGAGGTGCGGGGGGGGGGGGGGGGGTGGGGAGCTTAAACAAATAAAGATTGAAAAAATGCAGTTTGGGGCAAAACCAGCTTTTGCCATTTTGACCGGATAACCCCCTAGGGTTGTGCACTTATGCATGTTAAAGG